>JAPYYV010004760.1:0-18436 GCA_030522625.1 Copidosoma aretas
ATTCAAAGTATAAAGAAAATTCGAATTATAGCAGTTATAACAGCAAGGATTTGTAATTAAACGCGGCACTAGAAAATATTATGCAATAATATTTCACGCGTTATAGAAAATGTTCATTCTAAACTGAACACTTATATTGTTTTTTCGATTTGACCGAGTTTTTAGTTTATTATTGAAAAATAGTTTTCAAGAATAATTAGATAATTAAGTGATAGTGCTAAATAGTCAGTGTCATTCAATTTCTACTGAGCAATAAGAGATGTTTTCCAATTGTATAAGAATCTTCAAATTTATTTTCTTCAGTAACTGAGGGGTTAGCACGCTGAGCGCGCAAGGGAGCGAAGCAATGAATTACATGCTGTTTGTAGACTTCAAAACAGCATTTGATACCATCAATAGAGAAATGTTCCGGGTAAAATTTTAGAGAATGGGGATACGTATGAAAATAATAAAAATGTTAATGATAATCTAAAAATGAACAAAAAACGAGTAATTACGGAATAACACATATATTTAAAACTTTAAAGAGGTAATAAAAGGGTAATCATGAATCAGGGTACACTGAAGTTTATTTATAGAGGACATACATAAGAATGGGATTTAGGAGGATACAGGAAGTGTTACCGTAGGCCAACTAAAATAAACTGTCTTAAATTTGTTGATGACTTTGTCTTAGGCGCCTAATATTCAGGAAACACAAAACATATGCTAAATGACTCAGACAAAAACGGTACGGAATATAGTCTGGAAGTAAACAAAAAATAAACAAAAATCTTTATTAGTAGTAATGTAGAGGGGATAGAAACTGATCTTTTCGAATTTAAAAGCTAGGTATTGTAAGTTTTAAGTGAGTACAGAGACCGAAGAATGTGGTTTTTAACAAAAAATAGCTTCTCATGGCAGGGAGTAAAAACGACAGGTAGGATGCAAAGAACAGTCAACGCAGTTTGAGGCTTAAGCAAAATAGCTAAAGTCAACAGTTTGTATCAAATATTTTTTCTCATAGGTTACATGATAAAATATATTGCACATATGGAGCGGAGGATTTCGTATAAAAAGGAAATAATGATTATAAAAAATAGAAGGCAGATTTACACATATCAAGTTAAGTTTAAGTGCAAACAAGAAAGTATATGCATGGAAAATGGAGGCAGGAATGGTAGGTATGGAAATTGAAATAAGAAAAAGTGTGACAGTTTTTTTTTTTGCCAATTTTAAAAATGGACGATAAAATGTAACCAACTGTATGCTTGATGGAAAAATTAAGGGAAACAATCAATAAAAATCAAATAAAATTTGGCAAATAAGTTAAAGTAGAATATAAAAAAGTGAATGATGAGGATGTAATAGATCTTATAAAGAGAGCAACCAAGGAAAACGAATTTAAGAAAATCAAAGAGAATTTTACAAGTTGGATGATACAAGTAAGTGGTTACAAGTAAGATGGACTTTTATCAATCAGAAAATACAGAAAAACGAAATGGTAATTGACAACTCTTACATCTGTAAATGTTAGGCAAAAAAAAAGAAAAAACGAGGGGAGAAAAAAATTACGAATAGAAAAACCTAAAAGGAGATTTGAAAGAGCAATGGTGTAGGCGAAGGTACAAGAATGTAGAAAGGACGAAAGAAGAAGAATTTTAAGCGATAGACGGTATGCTCTGCAATACAAAAAAACCGCTGCCAATTTATTGGCACAAAGCTTCCTTATTCACATGTTCTCCTTCTTTTGAAACACACCCTCATCAATTTTTTTTTTTTCTAAATCCAAAAACGTTATAATTTGAGAAATTTTATGATCTCCAATATCTTTTACCACAGAATATTCTGCAACAACGTTGACTGGCGAAAAAATCCATATTTTGTACAAAATCTAAAATAAAAGTGAGTAATAATAAATTAATTGTTGAACCGATTGCGTATTATATTCTATTGTAAATACAATGAGTAATAATTTAAGGAAATATGAATTATACGTAGTTATGATACAAGAATGGTAAACGTGGAAGGATACAAAAATCTGTTCATTAAATAAAAAAAAAATCTATAAATATTTTCCCTTTGCAACTATCGAGTACAAATTTTAAAATGTTATTGTTTTATATACTTATGTTTATTATTCATCTAAGAATTTTAAATAACAATAAAAAAAGGTGCTTAATTGTTTCTGTAATAATAATAATTCTATAAACATTTTTTTTTTTTTTTTTTTTTTTTTTTTTTTTTTTTTTTTTTTTTTTTTTTTTTTTTTTGTTTTTTTCCCGCATTTAGCCAGAGCGCACCAAGGCTTTTAACCCCCTGGGTCGCCCTGCGGTGCAAGAAAACCTCTTCCATGAGGGAAAAACCTACACCAGGACCAGCCGCGGGACTTTGGGAACAAATCCCAGCCGGAAACAGTTTTTGAAAAAATCCTGCACCGAGCGGGATTCGAACCCTTGCCCCACTTGAGCAGCCGTACCTCAGACTTGCGCCTTAGCCAACTGTGCTACGACTGCTCCTCTATAAACATTATATAGATGTATATTATAAATATACGAATACGTATCGATCTTACGCTTGAATACCGATTGGAGTCATTGATCACCATTGAATTTTTAATAATTATTTGTTAAATTTGGGAACTTATTTCATGCATTAATTGTATTTTCTGGATTTCTAAGCAAATTTTTATGCTATCTTTTTGGTTGTCAACGTTTGTAAGCATATAAACATAATAAAATCAAAATCAAAATATGGGGGTTGGCACACAGAGCGTGGAGGAAGCAAAGTCCCAGTAGTATATATATATATATATATATATATATGAAGTATTCATACGTTACTTTAATTATCCTTTATACTCTTGGTTGTGAATTTAGCGAATTGACATACAACTTGCCGTCAAAACTGAAAAAACTCTCTTTTTGCATGCAATACTTAACAGGATAATTCTATTTTGTTCAAGTATGTCACAATAATATAAGAAAATAATCAACAACGATACTACAATAGACTAACGATATCTTCTAAGTCAAGGCCGCTAAACTGTACCAGGAAAATCCAGTTGCTTTTAGGTTAAAAAATTAAATTGAGAACTTGAAAAGTCTAGAACATGCCGAACTTTGATTTTGTCGGTGTGTAGGTGAGATGTTACATCTATGTTTTACTTACTGCTAATCTTTAAGTTTGTATAAGCTTATTAACATGACAAAACACGTTTTGTATGCGTTATTTTAAGTGCTAAATAATTTGTTTAAAAATGTGTTTAAGAGCATATAAAATTAGCGTAACAATAACACTCCGCAGTTTTTACACGCATGTCATCAATGTTAAATTGAACATACTTATAAAATAAATATTTTTGTAAAGCTCGCATGGCACTAAATTGATCGGCACTAAGTTATGCACTTGAACAGTACCGAAGAACATTATGCAATAAGTATAATGTGTGAGTCCCCAAAGGTTAACCAAATTTTGTTCTTTCCAGCGATTAGCTGAATCTTCCGGCAGATGCGCGAAAACATCCCTTAGTATGCTTATATTATGCAACAAAATAGCACTTTGCTGGTTTCTAGATCAAGTCTATCAATTAAAAACTGCTCCAACAATTTTAAGTTTCTTTTCAATACAAAAATAAATTATTTTTAATTTCAAGTCATAATTTTAGAATAAATATTAAAGTACAATAATTATATTATTTCTATGGGGTGATTAATTATAAAAGTTATCGTTAATTATTTTTTAAATCCAAGATACTACTTACGAGCTTACTAACGAAAATAAAGTATTAAAATTAGTAAAATCAGAGTAAAATAAACAAGAAATCAAGCAAAAATAGTGATCTATTAGTAGAGGGTTAGCAAGCGAAGCTATTTACAGGGCGGGCTATTTTAATACGTGCACATAAATATCTTGCCAGAGGCGCCACCTATCAAAAAATGTCCTTTACAAAAGTTGTTTGATACAAAAGGAGACAAAAATTGGTGACCTCAAATCTAACCTAAATTTTTAAGGTCATTTTGAGGTCAAGTTGTATTTTTTACATGCAAATTATATTTTTTATTTCAGATTTTGAGAAAGAGTAAAATTTGACGTCAAAATTGCAGTAAAGGAATTTTTATTTTCGACCTCAAGAGGTCAATCAAAGGACAACTAATTTTGAATCACGCAATGAGATATCCCGTCAGGATTTATCACCTAATCAAAAATTACCTTACAAAGATTTTTAGGTACAAAAGAGGACATTAAATGATGATCTCGAATTTAACCTCGTCCTTAATTTTAAAGGTAATTTTGAGGTCAAGTCGTATTTTTTATACGGTAAGCCCTATTTTTTATCTCGGATTCTGAAAAAAAGGAAAATTTTACGTCAAAAACTCTGCAAACGAAATTATTTTCTTGACCTTAAGAGATCGAATAAAGAACAAACAATTTTGAATCACGCAATAAGATGTACTGTCAGCATAGCCACCTAAAAGATAACCTCAAGAATAGTTGTTTGGAACGAGGGGGCATAAAATAGTGACCTTAAATTTTTCCTTGATCATTATTTTAACGGTCACTTTGGGGTTAAAATAGAAAAAAAATCCGTCTAAGACCACCAAAGAACAATAAAATATGACTTTTCAAAAAAAAACCTAACTTTCAAATGTTGGCATCTGTAGGAGACGTAAAATAGGAGCTTTTGTTTGCTTTTAATGACCTTTGAAGTCATCCCAAGGTCAAAATCCTGAAAAAAATAATTCTAAATAATCCTAAAAAATTAATTTTCAGAAAACAAACATGAGATAAGTCATATAAATTTCCATTTTATATTTGTATTTATTGAAGTATATTATGTATTTATGAACCTTTAGTCGTCATATCAAGGTTAAATAACAATAGATGCCCCCGAATATCCCTGTTGGTAAAAGAGAAACATAAAATTGTGTTAATTTAGGTTGTTTATGTTGATGGAAATCAGTTGACTTTAACAATATGTTTGACCTTGGTATGAATTTACAAGGTGATCTAGACTTTAAAGTTGTATCTTTCAGAGGAAAAATTGTTATTTAGTCCCTAACCTTACTTTTAGCGTTACCCAGAAACAATTGCGTGAATGTAGTAAGGATCGTTTTCTTTGGGGATCTTTTTGCCGTGAGTCCCCTTGCCTCGCACGTTTAGGGTGCTTTTCACAGTAAGTCCCCTTGCCTCTCTCTTTTGGAGTGCTTTGCACTGTAAGTCCCGTTGCCTCTTACGTTTGGGGTGCTCTTTTACCGTATGTCCCGTTGCTTCTCACAATCAGTTAAAATAAGAACCGTGATTTGTTATTACCGCTAATTCTTTAACCACGAAGCAAATATTCAAAGTTTCCTCCATTTACATGCAAGTACAATGTAAAACGCCTTCGAAAATGACGTACGGAGTTGAGCAAATTTTTTTTTTGGGATTCTAGCGCATGCCTCACGAATGCAGTTTTGCGTATCTCCTCTATTTATAAGCTAATGTTTGATAAACCACATTCTTTAAATAACCCCATAAGTAAAAATCTATAGATGTTAAGTCTGGCAAGTTTGGTCGCATGTTAACTAAACCTTCTTTCTCAATCCATCTATCATTATAATTTTGATGTAAAAAATTACGTACAATGTGTGCAAAATGTGGTGCTGTACCGTCTGGCCGAAACCACATTCTTCGTCTTGTTTCAAGATCGACGTCGTCCAACAACTCTGAAAAATGATCTCTTAATAATTCCAAATAACTAGTACTATCAACATTTCGATCAGAAAGGTAAGAACCAATTAGGTATTCATTAACAATTGCGCACCGTACTATAATACTCCATCAATGCTGACTGTCAGTAAGGTTTTTTATTCGACCAGTAATGGCAGTCATACCTATTGACTTGTCTGTCACAACCAAATTCAGCCACATCAGAAACAAGTACAAATTAAAGAAATGTGGATCATTTTGTATAAATTGCAAAGCTCATTGGTAAAATTAAATACGTATTTGAATATGATTTTGTCTCAGTTTTTGAACAAGTGTAATATGATAAGCATGAGAGTGAAGCCTTCTTAAAATTCTAAAAAATTTTCTTCTTGGTAATCCTATTATGATGAGGTCATTTTTGTTTTTTGAGCCATGAGCGCCAGAATCGCACTTGGCAAACTTTTCTATTTCAGCGGTTTATTTTTATTGATTATTTGTGTGTTTCTGTGCTTTTATTTATTTCATGCGTGAGAGTAAACAAAGATCGACAGTCATAAGCGTTTAGAATTAGCTGAGACTGTAAGCGCAAATAAGTGTTCGAATTTCCTGCGTAATTAGGATATATATGTATGTATTTATACCGGATATTGTCGAATGTATTTAAGTATATTTTTCTAATGTTCTTGTTATTATTAATGCTAGTACACTGTGTCTTATTAAAATTGTATTGCGCCGGGATGAGTATGAGAACAAAAGTGTGTGCGCATGTGCGCGAGTCAAGATGAGATCGAGTCAAAAGCGAGCAGTGTAGAGTAAGAGAGAAAGAAAGAGAGAGAGAGAGAGACCGAGGCGATACCGAGTGACCGCCGCGCCGAGCCTACGCAAGCCAGCCGTCAGCTCGTCTAGGGACTTCTCCGCTGGCTGCGGAACTGCAAGGAACGAGTTCCTGCACCATCGGCGTTTCCCGCTGCCCTGCTGCATCGACATCTTGCCTTCAGCTGCCGTCCGTCGTCCAGCTGCCCATGATGTCTGCTGACCGACACCTGCCGTCAGCTGCCGCGATCCAGCGGCCGTTCGAGGGGCACAAGGAGTCCGGATGGCAGTCGAGCCAGGAAGCGAGCCAGAGCACGAGGATGAGCTGCGAGGTCGTCGAGGACGGGGCTCATCTCCAGGCAGTAGCACCGTGTAAGTAGTCAGTGCCGGGATTTCGAGAAGTCGTGTACGTGTGCGTGTGTAGGTGTGCGCGAGGCGGGTATAGGTGGCGACTAAGAAACGTTTAGTCGAGCGTCAGAGTAGGCATGTGTGTTGCAAGAGCCGAGTCGTTCCAAAGATTCCTTTTTGTTTATACTGTGTAGAGGAAGTGTGCGCTAGGGGAGGGGTTCGAGAAAATCGTGTTGAGTATGCTGGGTGTGTTGTGAATCTCGGGGATGCTGTCGATTTTTCTGACTGTGATGAGTGATCGCGCTCGTTGAATGAGAGAGAGAGAGAGAGGGAGAAAGAGAGAGAGAGAGAGAGAGAGAGAGAGAGAGAGAGAGAGAGAGAGAGAGAGAGAGAGAGAGAGACAGAGAGAGAGAGCGAGAGAGAGAAAGCGAGAGTAAGAGAGAAATCGCTGGTACGTGCCGGTGTGCGTGAGTGCGTGTGTGTACAAGTGCGGCGTGTTTGGGTAATTAGTGTCGTGCTGAGAGGATGACGTCCGGTTCGAGAGAGAGAGAGAGAGATTTAGATTATTAGATTAATTTATTTATTCATTAAGCTAAGAACTTTGACTCGAAGTCGAAGGCAAGCTTAGAGATTCTGTATAGCCTTAGCATATTACATGGTTATTACATATGTTAAGCATATACATTCTGATGGAGCCGCCAGGAGGTGTTTCTATACATGCAATCGGTCGCTACATTTGTTGTAAAATAAAAAGTAAAAAATTTCAATTGAAAAACAGATATTAGATGCTCTGTAACAAAATAAAAGAAAATAAAAACATAGTAGGAATATAATGGGAAATAAAGTATGAAAATAATAATGATAAACAGTGACAAGTAATAATACGCCGTTCAAACGCTATGTGGCTTATTCGTTTCGTATTTGAAAGCGAAAATATACCTGATGATTTTAGTCCTGGCACAAAAGTTACAAATACTGATTAAATAATAAATAAGCGCAAAAAACCACCTCTTTTAGCAAAATTATTCAATAAAGTTCATATAACTTCTATCAGCAGAATGATAGAGTCATGCAACAGGGCTTAGTCTCTTCGTATTTGTATGAAAAACAATACATTATGATTTTAGTCGTGGTACAAAGCTTATAAACAACGTTTAAATAATAAATAAACGCGAAAAACGACCTTTATTTGCCGAATTATTCAAAAAGATCATAAAACTTCTATAAGCAGAATAATATAGTCATACAACAGGGCATATTCTCTTCGTATTTGAACAAGAAAGACCACCCAATGATTTTAGTCGTGGCACAAAACTTATAAACAATGTTTAAATCATACATAAACGAGAAAAACCATCTATTTTAGCAATTTATTCAATAAAGTTCATATAACTTATATGAGCAGAATGATACAGTCATGCAACAAAGCATAGTCTCTTTGTATTCAAATCAGAAACAATACCTAATGATTTAAGATGTGGCACAAAACTTATAAACAATTTTAAAATAATAAATAAACGCGAAACACTACCTATTTTAGCAATTTTTTCAATAACGTTAATGTCAATTCTATCAGCGGAATGATAGAGCCATGCAACAAAGCTTATTCTCTTCGTATTTCAAAGTAAAACAATACCTTATGATTCCAGTCGTGACAAAAAATTTTAAACAATGTATAAATAGTAAATGATTGCCAAAAACCACCTTTATTAGCAATTTATTCAATGAAGTTCATATAACTTCTATCAGCGGAATGATAGAGTCATGCAACAGGGCTTATTCGTTTTGTATTCGAATGCAAAACAATACCTGATGATTTAAGTCCTGGCACAAAAGTTACAAATACTGTTTAATAATAAATAAACGCGAAAAACCACCTCTTGTAGCAAAATTATTTAATAAAGTTCATATACCTTCTATCAGCGGAATGATAGAGTCATTCAACAAGGCTTCTTCTCTTGGTATTTGAATACAACACAATACCACCTTATGATATTAGTCGTGGCACAAAACATATTAACAATATTTAAATAATAAATCAACGCGAAAAACCACCACTTTTAGCAAAATTATTCAATAAAGATCATACAACTTCTATTAGCGGAATTATAGAGTCATGCAATACGGCTTATTTCCTTCGTATTTAAACTAGAAAGACCACTTCATTATTCAAGTCGTGGCACAAAAGTAAAAAATAATGTTTAAATAATAAATAAATGCGAAAAACCACCTATTTTAGCAATTTTTTCAAGAAAGTTCATATAACTTCTGTGAGCAGAATGATGCAGTCATGCAACAAGGCTTAGTCACTTCGTATTCCAATAAAAAACAATACCTGATGATTTCGGTCGTAGCACAAAACTTATAAATGATATTTAAATAATAAATGAGCGCGAAAAACCACCTCTCTTAGCAAAATTATTCAATAACGTTCACATAACTTCTTTAAGCATAATGATAAAGTGATGCAACAGGGCTTAGTCTCTTCGTATTTAAATAAGTAACAATACCTAATTATTTTAGTCGTAGCA
Source organism: Copidosoma aretas (assembly GCA_030522625.1). Classification (NCBI taxonomy): domain Eukaryota; kingdom Metazoa; phylum Arthropoda; class Insecta; order Hymenoptera; family Encyrtidae; genus Copidosoma; species Copidosoma aretas. Next base: position 9,363 of record JAPYYV010004760.1, read on the forward strand.
AAAAACTTATAAACGATGTTTAAATAATAAATGTTCGCGAAAAAATACCTTTATTAGCAATCGATTTAATAAAGTGCATATAACTTATATCAGCGGAATAATAGAGTCATGAGACAGAGCTTATTCTTTTTGTATTTGAATGCGAAACAATACTTGATGATATTAGTCCTGGCACAAAAGTTACAAATACTGTTTAAATAATAAATAAACGCGAAAAACCCCCTATTTTAGCATAATTTTTTAATGTTCATGTAACTTTTACCAGCGGAATGATAGAGTCATGCAACAGGGCTTATTCTCTTCGTATTTCAACAAAAAAGGCCACTTTATGATTTTATTCGTGGCACAAAACTTATAAACAATGTTTAAATAATAAATAAACGCGAAAAACCACCTCTTAGAGCCAAATTATTCAATAAAGTTAATACAATATCTATCAGCCGAATGATACAGTCATGAAACTAAGCTTATTTTCTCCGCATTCAAATGCAAAACAATACTTTTCGATTTAAGTCGTGGCACAAAACTCCTAAACAATGTTTAAAAAATAAATAAATGCGAAAAACTACCTCTTTCGGCAAAATTATTCAATAAAGTTTATGTAACATCTATCAGCGAAATGATAGAGTCATGCAACAGGGCTTATTTCCTTTGTATCTGTACAAGAAAGACCACCTAATGATTTTAGTCGTGGCAGAAAACTTATAAACAATGATTAAATAATAAATGAATGCGAAAAACCACCTCTCTTAGCAAAATTATTCAATAACGTTCACATAACTTCTATTAGCATAATGATAAAGTGATGCAACAGGGCTTAGTCTCTTCGTATTAAAATAAGTAACAATACCTTATTATTTTAGTCGTAGCAAAAAACTTATAAACGATGGTTAAATAATAAATGTTCGCGAAAAAATACCTTTATTAGCAATCGATTTAATAAAGTTTATATAACTTCTATCAGCGGAATAATAGAGTCATGCAGCAGGGCTTATTTTTTTTGTATTCGAATGCGAAACAATACATTAAGACTTTAGTCCTGGCACAAAAGTTACAAATACTGTTTAAATAATAAATAAACGCGAAAAACCCCCTATTTTAGCATAATTTTTAATAATGTTCATGTAACTTTTATCGGCAGAATGATAGAGTCATGCAACAGGGCTTATTTTCTTCGTATTTAAACATAAAAGGCCATTTTATGATTTTAGTCGTGGCACAAAACTTATAAACAATGTTTAAATAATAAATAAACGCGAAAAACCACCTCTTAGAGCCAAATTATTAAATAAAGTTAATACAATATCTATCAGCGAAATTATAGAGTCATGCAACACGGCTTATTTCCTTCGTATTTAAACAAAAAAGACCATTTTATTATTTATGTCGTGGCACAAAAGTAAGAAATGATAATTAAATGATAAATGAATGCGAAAAAAACCCTCTTTTAGCAAAATTATTCAATAAATTCCATATAACTTCTATAGGCGGAACGATACATTCATGCAACAAGGCTTATTTCCTTTGCAATTGAAAAAGAAAGACCACCTAATAATTTTAGTCGTGGCACGAAAGGTAAAAATAATGTTTTATTAATAAATAAACGCGAAAAACCACCTAATTTAGCAAAATTTTTCAATAAAGTTCATGTAACTTCTATCAGCGAAATAATGGAGTCATTCAACAGGTCTTATTCTCTTTGTATTTTAAAGCAAAACCATACATAATGATTTCAGTCGCGGCACGAAACTTATAAACAATGTTTAAAAAAAAATGTGCGCGAAAAACCACTTCTTTTAGCAAAATTATTCAATAAAGTTCATAGAACTTCTTTTAGGAGAATGATAAAGTCACGCAACAGGGCTTAGTGTGTTCGTATTCGAATAAGTAACAATACCTGATGATTTTAGTCGTGGCACAAAACTTATAAATAATGTTTGAATAATAAATGATAGCAAAAAACCACCGTTATTAGCAATTTATTTAAGAAAGTTCATATAACTTCTATTAGCGGAATGATAGTCATGCAACAGGGCATATTCTCATCGTATTGGAACAAGAAAGACAAACTAATGATTTTAGTCGTGGCACAAAACTTACAAACATATTTTAAAGAATAAATAAACGCGAAAAACTACCTATTTTGGCAAATTTATTCAATAACGTTAATATCACTTCTATCAGCGGAATGATAGAGTGATGCAACAGGGCTTATTCTCTTCGTATGTAACAGTAAAACAATTCCTTATGATATTAGTCGTGGCACAATACTTATAAATGATGTTCAAATAAAAAATGAGCGCGAAAAACCACCTCTTTTAGCAAAATTATTCAATAACGTTAATATAACTTCTATTAGCAAAATGAAAAAGTCATGCAACAGAGCTTAGTCTCTTCGTATTCAAATGAGTAACAATACCTAAGGATTTCAGTCGTAGCACAAAACTTATAAACAATGTTTAAATAATAAATGTTCGCGGAAAAATACTTTTATTAGCAATCGATTTAATAAAGTTCGTATAACTTCTATCAGCGGATTGATAGAATCATGCAACAGGGCTTATTCTCTCCGAATTTAAATACAAAACAAAACCCTAAGATTTCAGTCGTGGCATAAAACTTATAAACAATGTTTAAATAATAAATAAGCGCGGAAAACCACCTCTTTCAGCAAAATTATTCAATAAAGTTCATAGAACTCCAGTCAGCGAAATGATAGAGTCATGCAACAGGGCTTCTATCCTTTGTAATTTAAAGAGTAAGACCACTTTATGATTTTAGTCGTGGCGTCAAAGTTAGAAATGATGTTTTATTAATAAATAAACGCTAAAAACCACATATTTTAGCAATTTATTCAATAAAGTTCATGTAACTTCTATCAGCGGAATGATAGAGTGATGCAACAGGGCTTATTCTCTTCATATTTAAAAGTTAAACAATACCTTATGATATTAGTCGTGGCACAAAACTGATAAATGATGTTCAAATAATTAAAGAGCGCGAAAAACCACCTCTTTTAGCAAAATTATTCAATAACGTTCATATAACTTCTATTAGCAGAATGATCAAGTCATTCAACAGGGCTTAGTGTGTTCGTATTCCAATGAGTAACAATATTCGATGATTTTAGGCACGGCACAAAACTTATAAATAATGTTTAAATAATAAATGATAGCGAAAAACCACCTTTATTAGCAATTTATTTAATAAAGTTCATATAACTTTTATTAGCGAAATGATAGAGTCATGCAACAGTGCATATTCTCATCGTATTTGAACAAAAAAGACAAACTGACGATTGTAGTCGTGGCACAAAACGTATTAACAATTTTTAAATAATAAATAAACGCAAAAAACTACCTATTTTAGCAATTTATTCAATAACGTTAATGTCACTTCTATCAGCGGAATGATAAAGTGATGCAACAGGGCTTATTCTCTTCGTATTTAAACAAAAAAGGCCACCTTATGATTTTAGTCGTTGCACAAAACTTATAAACAATGTTAATAACATACATAAACGCGAAAAACCACCTCTTAGAGCAAAAGTTTTCAATAATGTTCATGTAACTTTAATCAGCGGAATGATACAGTCATGCAACAAAGCATAGTCCCTTTGTATTCGATTAGGAAACAATACCTGATGATTTAAGGTGTGGCACAAAACTTACAAACGATTTTAAAATAATAAATAAACGCAAAAAACTACCTATTTTAGCAATTTATTAAATAACGTTGTCACTTCTATCAGCGGAATGATAAAGTCATGCAACAGGGCTTATTCTCTTTGTATTTAAATGTAAAACAAAACCTAATGATTTTGATCGTGGCACAAAACTTATAAACAATGTATAAATAATAAATGAACGCACAAAACCACCTTTTTTAGCAATTTATTCAATAAAGTTCATATAACTTCTATCAGCGGAATGATAGAGTCAAGCAACAGGGCTTTTTCTCTTCGTATTTAAATGTAAAACAATACCTAATGATTTCAGTCGTGGCACAAAACTTATAAACAATGTTTAAATAACAAATGAACGCGAAAAACCACCTTCTTTAGCAATTTATTTAATAGAGTTCATACAACTTTGATAAGGGGAATGATAGAGTCATGCAACAGGGCTTATTCTTTGTATTTAAAAGCGAAAGAATACTTGATGATTTCAGTCCTGGCACAAAAGTTACAAATACTGATTAAATAATAAATAACCGCGAAAAACCACCTCTTGTAGCAACATTATTCAATAAAGTTCATATAACTTCTATCAGCGGAATAATAGTCATGCAAGAGGGCTTATTCTCTTCGTATTTGAATGGAAAATTATACCTTATGATTTTAGTCGTGGCATAAAACTTATAAATAATGTTTAAATAATAAATAAGCGCGAAAACACCTTTTTCAGAAAAGTTATTCAATAAAAATCATATAACTTCTAACAGCGAGATGATAGAGTCATGCAACGGGGATTTTTTCCACTTGTAATTGAAAGAGAACGACCAGTTAATGCTTTTACTCGTGGCACTAATGTTAAAAATAATGTTTTATTAATAAATAAACGCGAAAATCCACCTATTTTAGCAATTTACTCAATAATGTTCATGTAACTTCTATCAGCGGAATGATAGAGTCATGCAACAGAGCTTATTTTCTCTAAATTTGAATGCAAAACAATACTTTTCGATTTCAGTCGTGGCACAAAACTTATACACAATGTTTAAAATAAAAATGAGCGCGAATAACCACCTCTTTTAGCAAAATTATCCAATAAAGTTCATATAACTTCTATTAGCAGAATGATAAAGTCATGCAGCAGGGCTTAGTGTGTTCGTATTCGAATGAGTAACCATACCTGATGATTTTAGTCGTGGCACAAAACTTATAAAGAATGTTTAAATAAATAATAGCTAAAAACCACCTTTAATAGCAATTTATTTAATATCGTTCATGTAACTTCTATCAGCGGAATGATAGAGTCATGCAACAGGGCTTTTTCTCTTCGCATTTAAATGTAAAACAATACCTAATGATTTCAGTCGTGGCACAAAACTTATAAACAATGTTTAAATAACAAATGAACGCGAAAAACCTCCTTTTTTAGCAATTTATTAAATAGAGTTCATACAACTTTTATAAGGGAAATGATAGAGTCATGCAACAGGGCTTACTCTTTGTATTTAAAAGCGAAAGAATACTTGATGATTTCAGTCCTGGCACAAAAGTTACTAATACTGATTAAATAATAAATAAGCGCGTAAAACCACCTCTTTTAGCAACATTATTCAATAAAGTTCATATAACTTCTATCAGCGGAATGATAGTCTTGCAAGAGGGCTTACTCTTTTCGTATTTGAATGCAAAATAATACCTTATGATTTTAGTCGTGGCATAAATTTTATAAACAATGTTAAAATAATAAATAAGCGCGAAAAACCACCTCTTTCAGCAATTTGTTAGAAAAAGTTTATGTAACTTCTAACAGCGAAACGATAGAGTCATGCAAGAGGGCTTACTTTCTTCGTATTTACATGTAAAACAATACCTTATTATTTTAGTCGTGGTACAAAACTTATAAACAATGTTTAAATGATAAATAAACGCAAAAACCGCCTTTTTTAGCAAAATTATTCAATAAAACTCATATAACCTCTATCAGCGGAATAATAGAGTCATGCGACAGGGCTTATTTCCAATGTATTTAGACAAGAAAGACCGTCTCATGATTTTAGTCGTGGCACAAAAGTTAAAAATAATGGGTATATAATAAATAATCGCGAAAAACCACCTATTTTAGCTAAATTTTTCAATGAAGTTCATGTATCTTCTATCAGCAGAATAATTAAGTCATGAAACAGGGCTTATTCTCTTTGTATTTGAATGCAAAACAATACCTTTCGATTTGAGCCGTGGCACAAAACTTATAAAAAATGTTTGAATAATAAATAAACGCGAGAAACCACCTTTTTTTAGCAAAATTATTCAATAGAGATCATATAACTTCTATCAGCGGAATGATAGAGTCGTGAGACAAAGCTTACTCTCTTCGTATCTAGATGCGGAAGATTACTGAATGATTTTAGTCGTGGCACAAAAGTTATAAATAACGTTTGAATGATAAATAAACGCGAAAAACCACCTATTTCAGCAAAATTTTTCAATAAAGTTCATGTAACTTCTATCAGCGGAATAATAGAATCATGCAACAGAACTTATTTTCTATGTATTTAAATCCAAAACAGTACCTTATGATTTAAGATTTGGCACAAAACTTATAAACAATGTTTAAATAATAAATGAACGCGTTAACCGACTCTTTTAGCAAAATTATTCAATAAGGTTCATAAAACTTCTATCAGCGGAATGATAGAGTCATGCAACGGGCCTTTTTTCCTTCGTATTTGAACAAGAAAGACCGTCTAATGATTTTAGTCGTGGCACAAAACTTATAAACAATGTTTTAATAATAAATAAAAGCGAAAAACTACCTATTATGGAAATTTATTCAAAAAAGTTCTTACACCTTCTATCAGCGGAATGATAGAGTCATGCAACAGGGCTTAGTCTCTTCGTATTCGAATGAGTAACAATACCTGATGATTTTAGTTGTGGCACACAAGATACAAATAATGTTTAAATGATAAATAAACGCGAAAAAACACCACTTTTACAAAAATTATTCAATAAAGTTCATAAACCTACTATCAGCGGAATGATAGAGTCATGCAACAGGGCTTATTCTCTTCGTATTTAAACAAGAAAGACCACCTAATTATTTCAGTCGTGGCACAAAAGTTAAAAAAAATGTGTAATGATAAATAAACATGATAAACCACCTAATTAAGCAAAATTTTTTAATAAAGTTAATGTATCTACTATCAGCGAAATGATAGAGTCATGCAACAGGGCTTAGTCTCTTTGTATTTGAATGCAAAACAGTACCTTATGATTTTAGTTGTGGCACACAAGATACAAATATTGTTTTAATAATAAATAAACGCGAAAAACCATCACTTTTAGAAAAATTATTCAATAAAGTTCATATAACTTCTATCAGCACAATGATAGAGTCATGCAACATGACTAATATCCCTCGTATTTAAACAAAGAAGACCACCTAATGATTTTTGTCGTAGAACAAAATTTATAAACAATGTTTAAATAATAAATAAACGCGAAAACCCACCTATTTTTAAAATTTATTCAATAAAGTTCTTGTAACTTCTATCAGCGGGATGATAGAGCCATGCAACAAAGCTTATTCTCTTTGTATTTAAATGCGAAACAATACCTAATGCTTTTAGTCGTGGCTCAAAACTTATAAACAATGTTTAAATAATAAATAAACGAGTAAAACCACCCATTTTAGCAATTTATTCAATAAAGTTCTTGTAACTTCTATCAGCGGAATAATAAAGTCTTGCAACAGGGCTATATTTCTTTGTATTTGAAAAGAAAGACCACCTAATGATTGTAGTCCTAGCACAAAACTTATAAACTATGTATAAATAATAAATATACGCAAAAAACCACCTATTTTAGTAATTTATTCAATAAAGTTCTTGTAACTTCTATCAGCGGAATGATGGAGTCTGGCAACAGGGCCTATTTCCTTTGTATTTGAATATTAAAAACCACCCAATGATTGTAGTCGTGGCACAAAACTTATAAACTAAGTTTAAATAATAAATAAACGCGAAAAACCACCTCGTTTAGGAAAATTATTCACTAAAGATCATATAACTTCTATCAGCGGAATGATAGAGTCATGCAACAGGGCTTATCTCCTTCGTATTTAAATATGAAAGACCACCTTATAATTTTAGTCGTGGCACAATACTTATAAACAATGTTTAAAAAATAAATAAACGCGAAAATTTACCTATTTTATCAAAATTTTTTAATAAACTTCATGTAACTTTTATCAGCGGAATGATAGAGTCTTGCAACAGGGCTTTATTTCTTTGTATTCAAACAAGAAAGAACACTCAATGATTGTAGTCGTGGCACAAAACTAATGAACTATGTTTAAATAATAAGTAAACGCAAAAAACCACCTCGTTTAGAAAAATTATTCAATAAAGCTCATATAACTTCTTTCAACGGAATGATAGAGCCATGCACCAGAGCTTATTCTATTCGTATTTGAACAAGAAAGACAAACTAATTATTTCCGTCGTGGCACAAAAGTTAAAAATAATGTTTAAATAATAAATAAACTTGATAAACCACCTAATTTAGCAAAATTTTTTAATAAAGTTAATGTATCTACTATCAGCGAGATGATAGAGTCATGCAACAATGCTTATTTTCTTCGTCTTTAAATAAAAAACGATACCTCATGATTTTAGTCGTGGCACAAAACTTATAAAAAATGTTTATATAATAAATAAACGCAAAAACCGCCTTTTTTAGCAAAATTATTCAATAAAACTCATATAACCTCTATCAGCGGAATGATAGAGTCATGCGACAGGGCTTATTTTCTATGTGTTTAAACAAGAAAGACCGTCTAATAATTTTAGTCGTGGCACAAAAGTTAAAAATAATGGGTATATAATAAATAATCGCCAAGAACCACCAATTCTAGCTAAATTTTTCAATGAAGTTCATGTATTTTCTATCAGCGGAATAATTAAGTCATGAAACAGGGCTTATTCTCTTTGTATTTGAATGCAAATCAATACCTTTCGATTTTAGTCGTGGCAAAAATCTTATAAAAAATGTTTGAATAATAAATAAACGCGAGAAACCGCCTTTTTTAGCAAAATTATTCAATAAAGTTCATATAACTCCTATCAGCGGAATGATAGAGTCATGCAACGGAGCTTATTTCCTATGTGTTTAAACAAGGAAGACTGTCTAATGATTTAAGTCGTGGCACCAAAGATAAAAATAATGTGTATATAATAAATAATCGCGAAAAACCACGTATTTTAGCTAAATTTTTCAATAAAGTTCATATAACTTCTATCATCGAAATGATAGAGTCATGCAACGGGGCTTATTTTCTTCGTATTCAAATATGGAAGACAACCTTATGATTTAAGTCGTGGCACAAAACATATAAATAATG
>JAPYYV010004761.1:0-24042 GCA_030522625.1 Copidosoma aretas
GCGGAGCGGAGCCACCTTATTAGGACAATCGAGCCAATGAGTTGGTGCAGGAGAGAGGGCGTCTGGACAGCACCAGCCACGCTTCGCGGGAAAAAACAAGAAAAAAAAAAAAAAAAAAAAAAAAAAAAAAAAAAAAAGCCACAAGAAAAAGGGACACACCCGGTCCTCGCTCGCATCGCGTACATATACACAGTCTTCGCGCCCATTTGTATACACGTATTCCCAGAATCCCGCGGCGGAACACATGCGCCGGCCACATATGTTCATTTATAGAAACAAGTCCCCTAGCATATCCGGCCGTTCGGTCGGGGTGCACGTAGCCGTGACTATAGGAACGCACACACGGGCTGTGGGGCGTTGTTTCGCTTGTTTCTATTAATATACACTGCAGGGGAGCGTATATGCGCACGGTAGAGGATATTGAAGGTTTTTTGGGACAGTATAGCAGCTCTTCCATTCGCCGATTTTGACGCGCGCGCAATGGTGCGTTTTTTGGCCATAGAGTCGTGCGTGTGTTTTTTGAGGGTAATAAATCGTGGGCGATTGGAAGAACGGTAATCTAATTCGATGCGGCTTCGGTTTGATTCGACGCAGTTCCCTTTGTATAACAGCGGCTCACTCGAAGCTAAAGTTATTTCCGACTTATTTTTTAACTCAGGTATATTTTTTAATTAAATTCCACCCGCTGAATCGATCCAAGGGAAGCTTACGAAACGCATAGGGCTCGCGAGAAGCTTGGACAACGCTCGATGCCGCAGTGATCCCATGAACCAGGCGCGAATAAAATGCGCGAGCCGAGTGCGAGTACAATGGATTTGTACAACTTTTTTTAAATTCGTGCACCGAATTTTTGGTCTTTTTCATTCTTCATCGTCATCCGCCCGTTGCCCGCGTGTACTCCGTTTCAGTCGGACTCACGACGCAGAGCGGTGTGCAAAGTACTCATAATAAGTACGCGGTGTGTGCCTACACGTGCACTGCACGTTCTAGGCGAGAAGAGCGACGCGGAAGGGTGTGTAATCGTGCACTATATACAAGGCACGACCAATTAACCGGTCGCACCGAACGCATCACCCAGCGTGGACCGATGAAAGGCTAACATCGCCGGGCTCGCCTGTACGTGTATACACGCACGTCGCACCGCACAGTGCTCGATCTCGTTTTTTTTTTTTTTTTTCCACCCCTGTCCCGTAAATCGACGTCGCGCTCCACCGTGATGCGTTAGTCCCCTCATCCGTGCCGTCGTTTCGTTCGGCGGTGGTCTAATAGTTATCGGTCTCCATGAATTTGCGAGTCCTGCGCTCTCGCTGTACCGAACGATGGACCGTTCCACACCGATGCGTGTGCAGGCTCTTTGCGTGAATTCAGGAGAAAAAGTGTGGAAAATCACGAGGCTGTCCAAATTCCGTACAATTTTCACAGTTGTTTTTACAATTTTTATTCTAATTAATGTTTTCCGTCGGGGCGCCAGTTTCCTGTCTCGTCGTCGGCTGATGTGGCTGCTCGCTCGGCTCGTCACCTGTACATGGACCGTATCGTCCCGAAGTGAGACGTCGCCTCGAGAGACGAACTCTTCTGCACGCAGTCTACAAGGACTACGCGATAGTTGTACCAAACATCGGCGATCGTTGATCAATGCTCATACGATTGACAACCGTGCGATCGTTTGCCGATGTATTATATCATGTTCAACTATACGCGGCTGCAAAGGCGTCGACGGTCGGAAATGAAATACGGCAAGCTGGGCTCTGAGGAGTGACTTATTTGGCTCGAACGAGCGCAATGTATGCACACTGCAGGCACGAGCCGGGCGTTTCGGTCGGAGAAACGCGCAACACCGGCGGGCACAATGGCACGCGCATGCAGCACACACGTGCAGTATCCCGGTACGCGCGCGGCTCGTTATGCAAAGTCGCGAGCGCAGGCCCGGCCGCCGGAGAGAGCAAGAAGCAGTATACACAGGGTACTGGCGAGGAGAAGAAAGAGGGGAACCCCGTCCGTCCCGGCTCGCGTTACGTTTGCGCGCGAAAGACGCCCGGGGATCGTCGTCTCGCGTCGTGCCGCAGCCTCGAGCGCGCGGCGCAGGATTTGAAAAATCGCCGCTCGCCGGATGCAACGGAACAATCGTGCGCTCCTCACTCCGTTCGGCCGTTTCGGGGGGGGGGGACGCGCCACAGCAACGCGTGTACTGTACTCGTGCATGACGATCATGGCACGGGGCACGCGCGCCCGCACGCGGGCATAATGTATATCCGGTTCCGCCGGCGGACGTTACTGTAACGCGGAAATTATGACTCCGAACGCCCTTTCCCCTTTACACGTTAATAATAGCCGCGCGTGCCCGTCCTCCGGTGTGATGCAGGTGTTCCTTCGCCGCTCACCCTTATTCATTGCCTCGTGTGTCGTCTTTCTTTTTTTTTTTTTTTTTTTTTCGATGATGAGGATAGTGCGGGTTTACAAACCCGTTTCAATTGTTCAATTATACATGGGGTCGAGCTCAAGTTGTTACATACTCCGCGTGTGGGGTGAAAAAACGGCCATCTTCCTATTTTCAGAGCCAGCCTGCAGCCGCGACGTCGAAGACCCGTGTTACACAACGTATACTCGCTCTCTGGGCGTGGAAATCGGGCGGGAATCAGACTTTCAAATGTCGTCCCCGCTTGTACCGATGGAGGAGGGGAAAAAAGAGGAAAAAAAATCATTAAACAGTAGCACTTCTCGCGGCTGGATAATCGATCGGCCGGATGAGTCCCGGCCGGCAACTGTAACCGCACATAGTCCCGCATGAGAAACGAGGAGCCGGGAAAAGCAGTGCAGGGACAACCCGGAGCCCGAGGGGGGGGGGGGGTGGCATCGACTGTTTTAAAGTTTACACGCGGAGGTGCGGCGCGCCGGCAGCTACAGATCGGAGCGCTGGCGATGATGATGATACCCGCGCGCTCGGGCATCGTCCGTTTCGGACCTTTCCGCGTGCATGATAAATATGCACGCCCATCTCGCGTACATCGGCGAGCAGCCACCGCCCTCCCCCCCCCCCCCTCTTTCGTCGATTTATCGATTCGGACGCGCGGCGCGAGGGTACTTTTACCGTGCGGAGGGAGCGATTTATCCAGGAGGGCGGGCAGCAGGGCCCGGCCGATCGGGACGGCTTTCTTTTCTCTCGTCTCGCGGGGGACTTTTTTTCACCATCCTCTTTGTGAATCAAATCGTGATGGAACGTACGGTCGAGGGTCTGTCACGTTTCGCAAAGGATTCGGAGCAGACCCTGAAGGATTCTCGGAGCCGAACGACGAATGAAATCGGGATCGCACGACCGATTTTAATATAATACGTTGCTCCGAGGGATTGAATCGTCCGACATAGTTCGATCGAAAGATTAAAAACTTGTGCGTGCGGGGTAAAATCGCGATCGATTGATTCACCGTCCGTGCGTGCGAGCGTTAATTGCTAACGCTTTTCGGGCGGCTTGTAGAATAAATAGTCCGCACAAGAGTGGTTTCCTTTTTCACTCCGTTTGAATTATTTCACGTTGCGGCAAGGACAACTTTTTCCCTCGAATCCTCGATCGGCTTGTCCTTCGACTTTTAGTTGTCGCGCTGTACAAATGATTCGTATCTCGCGAGACGAACGAAAAGGTGTAGGGTATGAAAAATCCAGAAGCTAGAGCATGACAAGAAAATTAAACCAAATCATCCGTACGCGAACCCAAAGACCACCGAGAGTATATACTCTGGCGCGCTGTCAGTCGACGCTGATCGAATCGGCAGAAAGAGCTTCCGAGCCTCCTGCAGCAGGAGGAGAGCAGAGCATACGATGCGTATCTGATGTCTGCCGCGTGTGCACCTTGTATAATATGTACAAGTCCGTGTGGCTGCAGGTCCGCTCCGTGCATTCGCTCCTCGCACCAATGGTATACGTACTCTCGGATGACGCGGGGAGAGCCGATCGAGTGTCCATCACTGGACAGCCGGCCGGCAAAGCCCCGGCTGTGCTAAGCCTATTATGTACCGGTCGGTTCGGCGGGGGCCTCCTTTGTTTGTACACACAATATTTTTTGTACGTGTACACATATTATGCAGGACACGCCCCGAAGAGGGACGGCGAGCGTGCGAATGAAAAATCCACGTACAGTCGTCCTCTGTTCGCGCGTTTCTTTTTCTTTCCCCTCTTCCATATTACCGTCGAGACGTACAATATACAACGGGGCCCTCGTTATTTCGCGCGTCGCCTCCGCAATATACGATCCGAGAATTCCTGAGCGACGATATCCCGCGAAAGCACGCACATCGATTCCCCGTCCGAATGTCGGCGCGCGTGTCCGGTATTGTCCGATCCCCGCATCGACAGGCCGCGCGGATCGAAATTTTTTTCCTCTCCGAGCATCGTGTTCCGCGCGGACCGTATACACGGCCCCCCCCCCCCCCCTTTCGCTCTTGTCCCGCATGCGCGCCACGTGTCCCAAGCGCGGGCCGCAGAGTCGAGGCGAGTGATGGGGGACTTGTATCGTTTTCGCCGCCTCTCCGCGGGGACTCGGGGGGGGTTTCTCTCTCCCTCTCTCTCTCTCGTACGCGGAGGCAGTTACTTAATACGTGATGCTCGAGGAGGAGTCGGAGGATTATAGGTGTCGCGTTTCTCTCCGTGCGCTCGCACCCGACGAGTGTATATACGAGTCACGATGGGGCGAAGTTCGTGCGCATAGAGCCTCTCCCTCTCGTGCGGGCATCTGGAGGAGAGCCGTATGGCCTTTCGAAAGAGAAAACCGGCGGCTTCCGCGGGAGGACGGCTTGTGTGTAGCTCTCGACGTTTCTCGAGGGAGGGTATGATGCTGCGTGATATTCAATAATGTGTATCCATACGGTGCGCATCGCCGCACAATAAGTATGCCGCGTCGGGGTCTCGGCGTGCGACTGCTTCCGTCCTCGTTCTTCCACCGCGGAAGTGGCTTATTCTTCTTTGATTTCGAAAAGTGGGCTTCGAGATCGTTTTTCGTTTGAGAATTAAAAAAGGATTATCTCTCTGCGCGCATATTATACGCTCGTTAGTAACGAGATTCTGAGCTTGGCTCGAAGATTAATGCTGCCAATTACGGAATGAGCAGCGTTTGGGGTGGTAGTCCAGCAGGAAGCGTGATCGGGAGCTTACGTTGGATCCGTCAAAGTCCATCAATTTGCCATTGGTTTTTCGATTTAGAGAGAAATAGTGAAAAATTCCCCAGAGCCTATGGCGTCTGTGCGACAAAGTGTGCAATAGGGTGGTTCTAAATTTCCCAAGTTTCAAATTTTCATGAAGCAAACCGTGTGCAATGATGTTTTTTGTTCAATATGAACATACCCGCAACGCAGGTGCTGTGCGATGAAGTTTAGAGGTCCCTATCAGCCAACAAAGGTCTAAGAATCATCGAATTTTCGTTTTTTTTGTTTAAAAAGTTGCAAAAAAAATGTTATAAACAATACCATGATAAGTAATTCACGAATTTTTGTTGACATAATAACTGACCCTAGAAATAGAGTTATATAGAAGTATATCATGTTATATTTAAGGTATTCTTAAGTTTGATTTAAGTTATAATTAAAACTTATTCTAGCTGTTCAAATCGGGACAACAAATAATTTTTTGACCGATGACATATACTTAAAGCCTTGGAGTATATTTTGATTATTGTAAAAATAAATTTGTTCTTATAGCAGACTCATTGACATTTGTACAGGCATAGTCAGATTTTACCTGTAGAACGTATCTTAGAAAACATTTTATGCGGTAAACCAAAAGGAAATTGCTTTGACAGTAAAAGTAATAAAGTTGGCATTTCGACAAGTTGTTCTTAAGTCTGAAATCAGTATCAAGTGTGACCTAAATGTGGCTTAAAAGCAGCTTCAATATAACTTGGCTCACTCTATTTCTTGGTTCAGTTATTTTTTGAATAAAAAATGGCGAATTTCGTATCATAGTATTGTTTAGAAATAGAAGAGCGAGATGGATGGAAAAATGATAATTTTTTCTTACTTTTTATTAAAAAAGCAAAAATTCGATGATTTTTTGATTTTTGTTGGCTAAGAGGACCTCTAAACTTTATCGTACAGTGCTTGCGTTGCAAGTTTATTTGCTTTGTGTAAAAAACATTATTAAAAGAGGTTTACTTTATAAGAATTCGAAAGTCGGGAAATTTTTAACCACCCTAGTGTGCAAATTTTTGAAACTTACTTATTAATTTTTAGAACTGAGGTACGTAGAAAAAAATGTCTCTTCCGCCTAGTTTTTTTCATTCAAATTGTGTTTACGTGTAGAAGGTAGACTAAACATTAAAAAAAGAAAAGAAATCATAAACTAAGATTAATAACTAGAACTTTAACAATGCTTGTCAGTCCAAATTGATTATTCTGGACGTAAATTGCACACAGTCTGGGTAAATATCACAATATTTCACGTAAAATGGGCCACTATGCGTACGAGTATATAATATCCTTATACCATGTGTTTGACGACGTTAAAAATATTCTCACCAGAAGCTGTCTGCCTATATGCTGTTTTTTTCGGTGTAAATTTTGACCATAACTATCCAGTTTTTTTCCCCACAATTTTACCGAATTTGTCTCATTTTGCGGATGCATGAATTCAAGTATAGAAAAATGAAAAAAATAGTTCCATATGGAATATTCAATAGCCTCGCATACAGGGGCGGGGGGAAGGGTTGTGGAGAAATTAAATAAAAACAAAATGACAAGTATAACAATGCAACGGTAAACAAAATCCCGAAATGAAGAAAACTATTGTTATGAAGCGGTAATTAAAAAAGAAAGTATCTCGACGAACAATGGTTGTAAAAAACAAAAGTTTTATGTGAATATTGTTTTGTAAATTCCAACCCTCTGACCAGCAACGCCCCTTGTTGACCCATCGGGCTGCACCAGCGCTTCATCGCAAAAACAAAGAAAAAAAACAAAAAAAAAACGAGTAACCGTTTAAAGGGTCCCACACGCGTGGTCATCCCAATGAAAATGGTAATTGAGAAAAAGTAGAGCGCAAGAGTGGCAACCGCGACACCATGCGCCGCACTGCCCATGTACAACGCGCTAGTCACGTTATTGCCACTACAAGCATAGGCAGTTCTCGAGCGTAGCATCTGCTCCCTTCTTCCCTCCCTCTGTGTGATAGGTTATACAGCCATGCAAGCGTGCAATTTCGCAGTCTCGTCATTCGATTAACGCGTCCAGTGGACTTTTTATTGTTCCCTTAGCAGAGTTTTCACTCGTGCAAATTGCCCCAAGTGGCGCTCGGTATACGGCTACCTCGTGGACTCTTACGCTTCGTTTCACCGTTCGCTGAACGTATACTTTCGTACGTATAACACTGTCCCTCTCAATCGTAATTCAAAAATGAGGGAAAAAAACCTTGCCCCGCTCGCGCAACTGTTATTTACATGCGCCCGTGCAGTCGATCGAGAAGGGAAAAAATAAACGGAAGAAAATAATAACATTATACACTCGCGCCAGCAGATAGCTCCTCTAATTGGTGCTCCCTTTCCCGATCGGCGCGCATGTTTTTCCTCCGTTCTATTTTCCCGTACGATTAAACGACGTTTCCAATACGATTCCTCGAAGCAACGTTCATGTTCTGCTGAACGAAACGAAGCAGTGACATTGATAAAACAAACTCAATTCAATAACCCCCCCCCTCCCCCCCAACACGCGTGCTTGTAAAATCCAGAGTCCAGACTATCACCCCGACGGGCAGATATGGGCGTGCGCGCTCAAGTGTGCGTATATGCACTTGTATCAATAAAATCTCAGGCACGACAAATAATAAAAGCGTCCCGCATTTCCTCCGGCCAAACATCCTCAGTCATCCCCCCCCCCCCCCCCCCCCCCCCCCCCCCCCCCCCCCCCCCCCCCCCCCCCCCCCCCCACCCCCCTCTACACGCATCAATTTATCTCATCCGAGCAATCTCATCGGTCTTCACAAACAATACATCGTCAGGCACGCATGTACTACGTGATACATACACATATATTATGCTCTGTACACGGACATTATATTCACATTAAGATCCCGCAATAAGCCGTATACACACAGTCGCGTCTTCGTTCCCTCTCGGCTGAACGTATACAACAAATATATATATATATTTCGGTATACATACATTCACATACATGTGCATATAATGTAGTCTCGAACTTAAACGCGCCGCGTTTGACCTCCCAGCATCCGGTCCACGGCGCTGATGCACATGCTGCGGAGAAAGTGCGGGTAAACATACAACGACGACGTATGCATAATATATGTACACAGAGGGCGAAAGAGCTGGAGGGACAAATTGAAATCGGGGCGGCAGGGCGCGCGTGTAATGTGTATACGTACGTATTATATAGTTATACCTATGCTTATTACGTGCCGAGCGCGTAACAATAGCGGATCCGCCGGTTCTTATTTCCGGTCTCGTCTGTGCGTGCATCCACGTACATACGTGTATAACTATATACAATGTTGCGTTGCCGATGTCGATGGCAATGGCAAAATACTTATACGTACTTACCGACTCGAATACTCCAACTCTGTGCACGCGGGTATAAAATATATGTAGGTACAAGTTATACGCCAGCGCAACGCCGGACATTCATTGTTCGGCGATGTACCGTACGGCCGAACGCACGCTTGCAGAACAATAGACATGTATATGTACGTGCATGAATATAACCATGTATATAATAGGTACGCTGTATATTCGCGGCAATAGACGCTGGCGTTCTTGGACTCTTTGCCGAAGAATGGGTTGGCGATTTTTATCAGCTGCCCACCGTCCCCTTCACCCCGCGTTGCGTCGGTTACTCTCCTTAGCACTGTGTATACAGTTTGCGATTGTAGTACAGCGTCTCCTCTCAGGAAGTTGCGATGCTGTATGAGAATCGCGGGACTCGCGATCGGGGACGCGAAGACCTTCGGAGATTAGCTCTCCTCTTGCGTTCACCATATCCGAGTGGAGCTGATTGCACGTAGATCGAAAGATATACTTTTGTTCAGCTCGAGTGGGAACCCAGACCTGCTGGTGTTTTCTATCGAAGTCCTTTGGAAGACAGTTTTGTCTCAGTTAGCGCTCTATTGGTATAAGGGCTGTCAGGAGGGGGGGGGGGGGAGGACTGGGGGTGTATTATTGCGGATCCACAAAATAGTATACTGATCTCTTCTCTACGCGATGAGTTATGATGGTCCAACATTCTTAAGTCACGTATAGAGTATAATTAAGTAGTAAAGTTCTGAAATGTAAAAATTGCATTTGACACTTTGCGTATAACCATAAGTATATAATTAACAAAGTGATACGTAAAGGATTCTTGCGCAATGACCGGTGAAGACGCAACCTTTTTTTCACGATGTTGGTAATACTACATGAATCCCTCATTTATGCAACAATACCATATATACGTGTGTTTTTGACCGGAATATTAATGGAACAAAAAATTAAACAACTAATAAGCAAACGAGAAGCAAGAAATAATTTTGCTATACCTCTACCTCGTAACAACCTTTAAAAATTAAACTTGCACTCCATCATATTCAAAATGTCAACAACTATAACGATATCGTTCTTTCATTTGACCGCAGGTGGACGAAGCCGCACTAATGCCGCAGTATTAGAGCCCGAAACCGGCGGACGACCCCGAGAATGTGGTGCGTACTCATAGGCGCGCTCGCCCTCGCGGCCGGCGCCTCGGCCGATCTCTGGAGCCCCAACCAGCAGCACTACGATGACACCAGCAACAGCAGCACCGCGATGCAGGCGGTGCTGCCCCACGACGTCTACCCGGGCTTCGAGGTCATGCAGTTCGAGGGGGCCACCGGATGCGGCCCGGGTCGGGCCCGGCACGCGGCCCCCTCGAGCTTCCGGCTGCTCGAGACCGGCTTCTCCAAGTACTTCACCGTCCTCGAGAACGGCATCCTCATGACCACCTCGGACCTCGGGCCCCTCGTCGGCCGCCCGGTCGACCTGCTCGTCCTCGAGGAGCGGCCCAACCGCACCGAGACCCACGAGCTCCACCTCTACGTGATAGACCGGCGCAACATGCTGACCTTCTCGCACGACCGGCTCGGCGAGGGCGAGGTCGAGGAGAACGCCCTCCCCGGCACCCCGATCGACGGCTTCCCTGTCCTCCACGCCCGGGGCAACTTTCCCGTGCACTACAGCATCCTGCCCGGCGACGGAGAGAACTACGACGACGGCTCGCCGCCTCCGTTCGCCCTGAGCGAGAGCCACTTCAAGCAGACCGGGCTCAATCTGACCCTGAGGAGCCCCAAGCAGGGCATAAGGATCGTCACGGCCGGACCCCTCGACCGGGAGATCAAGCCGAGCCACCGTATCGTCGTGCGCGCCTCCGACAGCGACTACATCAGCTCGTCGAGGATAGAGGGCGTGGTGAATGTCATAGACGTCAACGACAACAGCCCGGTATTCGAGCAGGTGGTCTACAGTTTCGAGATGTCGCCGGACAACCTGGACGAGCTGCAGCGCGGCGCCGCGGGGAAGCCACGTTGGAAGAGGTTCGCCACCATAGGGAGGGTCACGGCCCGGGATGCGGACGGTGACAAGGTGGCCTACAAGCTGGTCACGCCGACGAACCTCGTGATCATCGTGCCCCAGACCGGGGAGCTCCTGCTGGCCGGGGAGCCCGAGGTCGCGCCGGATCTGGACGCGGAGAGCGAGTTCCTCGTCGAGGCGCACGACATAAGGACGCCGAGCAGGACGGCCAAGGCGCCGGCTCGGGTGCTGGTGCGCTTTTTGACCTCCGGGGCGGGAAAGGTCGATCTGGACGAGGAGACCGAGGAGGACGAGGAGGAGATCGGGAACGGGGAGGCGGAGGCGGAGGAGCCGGAGGATGATGATGACAACGTGGACAGCGTGGAGAGGCCGCAGGCGCACAGGGTCAGGAGGAGGGTGCCCCGGGCGGTGAGGCCGACGAAGAAGATCGAGTTCGCCGAGTCGGACGGGGACGTCGAGGGAAAGGTGGTGTTCAACCTGGAGAAGGAGAACGACAAGGAGACGTTCAAGATCAGGGACGAGAACAAGTGGGTCACGGTGGCGGCCAACGGGACGGTCAGGGTCAACCACAAGTGGGACTACGAGGAGCTCGGGCCCGAGAAGACGATCGACTTCTGGGTGACGGTCACGAATCCGGGTAAGGAATCCCGTTGCTTTGGAAATTGTGGCCAGTTGTCGCGACGCTGCGGGGCGGGAGGGGGGGGGGGGGTGGCTGGAAGTGTCCCTGTCGTTGTAGTGTGAGAGATCAAACGTTTTTTGTAATAACTGTTTGATGGCTCGATAGGGACAATTCTATAACCATTTTTTGGCGTCTAGTGTAAGTCTGAGATCCGTGTTATTTCATCGAAATATATTTTCTTCGAAGTATTAAAATTTTTGTTTCTTTGTCAACAAAGGAATTATTCTGAGCGGTATCTTATGCATTCTTTTATTGATTATTTTCGGACACGGCGCTGGAAGATTCAATCCCTCTTTTTGTCCCAGACGAGGTCATTTGCTCGGACGGATACGGTACAATTTCAATACAAAGCCAAAGCCTATACGCTATCATTTGAATCTTCTCTTTCACGTAAAACGTATACAAGTACGCTCACCTATCTTGGGTTCACGAGGTTTTTTGTTCACCCTCTTTCTGTTTTTTTTTTTTTTTTTTTTTTTTTTCCATCACAACGCAATTTTTTTCATTTCTCGCTTCATGAGCACGTGCGGTTCATTTTCTCTCTTTTGAAATTCTTTTCTTTCGCTTGCGACCCCTTCGGCTATTTTCATTTATTCATCTCTCGTGGGTATACAAAGGTGTTTGTGTATTACCTTACGTTCAAAGACGGCTATTATGTTGCGTTTGCTGCAATCTCGTGGAATATCAACGGCACGAAATACGTACATCTGTCCGTGGTCACAAAAAAAAAATCAGTTTAAAACTTATGATTAGCGTCGTGGAGTTTAAAAAGTTGCGTATCGAATTTTAATCTTATAAATATTTATATGGCATACTATGAAGCTTCACTAACTCTATTATTTTCTATTTTTCCATTCTATGGCTTCCGAAGGTTTTCAATGTAAGTAGCAGATTTTAACACAATGCTTGTATAAGTGGTTTCGTGTGGCACTTTTGGATTTTTTTCTTGCCTGGTTAACCTGTTGATGTTCTATATTACAAACTCCTAACAGTGTTGCATGTATTTTTCAGTAAAAATAACCATTGAAACATTGATTACAAAACAAGTGGCTAAATTCATGAAAAAACTATGCGACTTGACATGTTTTATAAGGCACGACTGATTCGTCTATCGCCAGAGCAATAAATTAAATCACAATAAACATGATTATAAAAGATTTCGTAGCATCTTGTTGAAGCAAGTTTCTTGACGTCCTACTGTAGTTCTTGCTTCGTTGTGAAATGACAACGAAAAAGTCTTCTAAATAGGTTTACATATACAGCGCTGTTGTAAATAATAAAGTTATTTTCGTAATAAGTATAAAACACGAGAAATTGCGGTTTCTACAAATTTTTATTTGCATTGTAGTACTTGTGCAGTACATCACATGCAGTAAAAAATATGCCGTACTACACCCCTGGTAGAAATTTAACCATATTTTGGCCATAAAAATGGCTTAAAATGGATTTTTAAAACCAGGAACAGTTAAAAACAAAAAGGGTTAAAAATCGATTCTATTTGCTATTTTTAGTCATTTTTTCGATCAACATTTCTTAAGTTGTAAGCACACATACAGTTAAATAGACTTTTTAGGACACATTTTTGTACCATCTTTTCGCACGATTCAATATACAGCTAGCTATTTTCGTATTAAAACACCATCAAAATTTTTCTGCACAAATTGGTAGAAGAAAAAAAAAAACATGCATGCCAACAATCACACGAGATCACACTAGCAGCAGACGAGTGATTTAGTGCATGATGAGTACTTATACACGTGTGACTATAGTCCGGCACTTTTTTTCCACCACAAGCGCGTGTGCCCGAAAGAGCCAGCATTAATTCGAAACGATCTATGGAAATCCGCAGATACCGACAATCAGCGCGTCATCATTAGCATAAAGGACGTTAACGACGAGCCGCCGTACTTCATCAACAGGCCGCTGCCCATGCAGGCCGTGGTACAGCTCAACGCCCCGCCCAACACGCACGTCTTTACTCTTCAGGCCCGAGATCCCGACACCGACAGCAACATACACTACTTCATCGTTCGGGACAGAAGTATGAGATAAATTTTTGTATTCCTTCCGCGTATGACTATTTTCGATCGTATATGTATAGGTATTTCAGCAGCTTTTGTACAGAGAAAAATTAAATAATACGCCCTCCATACGAATTTCAGCCGGCGGCAGGTTTGAGGTCGACGAGCGCTCGGGCGTCGTGCGGACTCGCGGCTCGGATCCGTTCCAGCTCGACATGGAGTACGTTCTCTACGTCAAGGCGGAAGACCAGAACGGCCGCATAGACGAGAGACGGTATCAGTCCACTCCCGAGGAGAGACTATCGATTATCGGAGGAAAGCGGGCGCCGCAGTTTTACCTCACCGCCTACGAGGCCGAGATACCGGAGAACAAGAAAAAGGACTCGGAGTGCGTGAATGAAATATCATTCGTTTCGAAAATTAAAATTCGATCTCATAAAATATACATGATCCTAATGCAGTGCTCAATTAAATCGTTCGTATTCGCAGCATCATATCGGTGAAAGCCAAGTCGTTCGCTGACCGGGAGATCCGTTACACGCTGAAAGCTCAGGGACAGGGGGCAGCCGGAACGTTCAACATTGGACCCTCCAATGGAATCGTCAAGTTGGCCAAGGAGCTGGACTTTGAAGATCTACGGCAACCCCACATCTACCAACTGCTGGTCACGGCTACCGAAGATTCCGGAGGATTCTCAACTTCAGTCGAGGTATACATACTGGGTGTTCCGAAAATGTTTCAGGAAAACTATACCACGAGATTAAGCTTGTCAAGACGAACAAAAAAGCTCTTTACCAAATTTTTAACCGATGCGTGGTTTTCGAGATATTGTCAATTCAAAATCAAGGAATTTCTGTATCACATAAAAGGCTACGAGTGTTTTTTAAGTATTTTTTTACACTAATCATACAGATTATCAGTTGACAATATCTCAAAAACTACGCATCGGATCAAAATTTGGTAAAAAGCTTTTTTGTTCGTCTTGGCGAGCTTAATCTCGTAGTATAGTTTTCCTGGAACATTTTCGAGACACCCTTTATATAAAGTTTCAAACTTATAAGTTTTGTATTTAAGCGGACTGCTAATGAAAAATACTCATTCAAATGGACATCACGAATGGGACAAATGTAAATCCCTTCTTTTTCTAGTTAACGATACGAGTGTCGGATGTGAATGACAATGCACCAAAGTTCGAATTACCAGATTATCAAGCTCACAACGTTGACGAAGACATTCCATTGGGTACAAGTATACTGAAAGTTAAGGCTACGGACGCGGACTCGGGGGCAAATGCAGAGATAGATTATCTGGTATCCGACGATCACTTCAGCGTTGATTCCAACGGTCTTATAGTGAATAATAAACAACTCGATGCTGACAACAACAATGCATACTACGAATTCACCGTCACTGCGAAGGATAAAGGTACGATCAGTTTTGTTCGATGTAGGGATTTAAAACTTGTCAAGGTCTGTTGGCCAGAAAAATTTTAATAATAAAACACGTTCCATCAATTTTGCTGATATATTACATTGTTGACCATCATCGCAGGTGTGCCGTCCAAAATTGGTACAGCCACTGTACGCATCTACACGAAGAACAAAAATGACGAGGAACCGAAATTCTCCCAGCAAGTGTACACCCCGAACGTGGACGAAAACGCTGGACCGAACACCCTTGTGACGACGGTCGTTGCTTCGGACAAGGATGGCGATACCGTGCGTTTCGGTTTTGTGGGAGGTGGCACGTCATCCGGCCAATTTGTCATCGAAGAAATCACCGGTGTCATTCGTCTTCACAACAAGCAAATCTCCCTTGATCGAGACAAGTACGAACTAAATGTCACTGCGATGGACGATGGCTCCTGTTGCATCAACGGTGCGAAGAATATTCACACGAGCACAGCCGTCGTCGTCGTCTTCATCACCGACGTCAACGACAACAAGCCCGAGTTCAAGGACTGCGCTACGTACTATCCAAAGGTCGAAGAAGGCGCGACGAATGGCAGTCCGGTCATCAAAGTACAGGCTACTGACAAGGACAAGGGCGTCAACGGACAGGTCAAATATTCGATAGTACAACAGCCCAATCAGAAGGGTACCAAGTTTACGGTCGATGAAGAAACTGGACAGGTTTCGACGAACAAGGTTGGTTTACCATGTCACACTTTGTCCGATTCTTATTGCTTTGGCTTTTAAATATGGAATGAATGAGAAGATGGATGCTTTAGCAGAGAGTAATCGATGGTAATGAACGTATTGTGAACCTTTTTCAGGTTTTCGATCGTGAAGGTGACGATGGCAAATTCGTATCGGTAACGGTCAAGGCAACGGATCAGGGAGAGCCGTCTTTGGAAGGTGTTTGTTCATTCACGGTTGAAATCACGGATACCAATGACAACCCTCCTCTGTTCGATCGTCAAGTTAGTAACACGACTATCAACATTCCAAGACATAGGATTCAACATTTCTAACTTCTTCGCAATTTTTTTTTTAGAAATACGTAGAAAACGTAAAGCAGGACGCGAGTATTGGCACAAATATACTTCGAGTTTCGGCATCTGATGAAGACGCCGATAACAATGGAGCGATCGTGTACTCGTTGAGCGCACCTAATGACGAGTCGGGTTTGGAGTACTTTGAGATCCAACCGGAGTCTGGTTGGATCGTGCTGAAAAAACCGCTCGACGTAAGTATATTTGAATAACGATGCTTATCGGCAGAACCAAATGTCTTAAAAAATTTTACATTTGACACGGTCTTTGAATTACGAACGATCTAAAGATTTTGTAAAAGATATAGTTTTATCAAATCTATAACGATAAGGAAAAAACTATACTACTGAGCTCATATACTTATGGACTCAGCCTTTATACTTTAAAAATTGAGTTTTAATAAAAATTGGACGTTCGTCTTCAAAGGTTGTTCAATGTAGAACATTAGATAATTATGGTATGACATAATGCCGGTAATGTATCAACATGAATATTACGTTGACAAACATTCATGCAACACAATAATTTTGTTGCCTGTATATTATAAACATGATCGAAAGACTCGTATACTAATATTCTTGACCAATAATTAATTATTTCCTCATATCACTAATATGCAACGAAAATAAGTTTCTTTTTTACGGCACTTGTATAGAATTTTATTCCCATTGATATGCACAATGTGTTCACTATGGTAAATACTTATTAGCTATGCCTGAATTCCTTAAATGCTTCACGTACCTGAATCGACCGACCATTCGGGCTATTTTGACGCAGAGGATCTGTCTGTCTTTCTTTTTCTTTCTCTTGATCAAAACTTTCGCACGTTGCCAGTCGACTAATCGTTAACGTCCTAAAAATTTTTTGTGTTTTTTTCAATTGCCATCAAAATAAGTAATAGAAGCAAAAAAAACGAAATACTTTTGCAAATTACCGACTAAAATCATGTTGGTAATCAGATTTTCAGATATTTTTTTCACGGATCTTTGCAAATGATTTCTGACTTTTTTGTAAAAAGAAAAAAAACGGACGACAGTCGACGGTACGAAAAAAGCCGGTTGATTGAAGAGGAAGAAGACGTTTTGACATGCAATATTTACTAACAATGTGAAAATTTTTATAAGATTGTGATTTTTTTTGCGCACTTTCCCTTTTTTGCGTTAAAGGGAAGAAAAGCTTTACGAAAGACCGAGTGCTTTTAACTTGAATGTTTTCTCTCGTAAGCAAAGAAATGAAACTAATGTGATTTTTTTCAAAAGGGAAGTGATGTTTTTTTGAACTTCCAGGAGCAGGTGGGAACGAGATTTTTTGAGCCCCACGTACGGTGTACACCGACTTCTACGCATTTTGTGGTGCATCAGACATAAACAAATTTTTGAACATGCTTGCATATTTTAAATGAATGTATTTTTTGAGTACTTTACAGGAACGGATCTCGCTCTAGCTCCCTCTCTAACCTAACTTTTTTCTCATCATGTGCCTTTCACTCGCTCACTAAATATACTTCTTTTCTTCTTTCTCAAATTTGTTAACAGTCTAACATATTTTTATTCGTTCTACATTGTTTTTCTGATAATTTTTTACTAAATATCTTACCATCTTTATTTCTAATCACTTTCTAAACAACAGTAACTCTTTCTATTCGTTTGTTTTACCATCTATGTTATATTACGTCTTTTTCGTTGGCTTTAACATTATAACATGTTTGTTATATCCTTCTACATCTTTATTTTCTTCCTAAATCATCACGACTGACAGATAATAATTTTTTTAAAGAGAGCATTATAATATAGACCGTAAGAGAATAAAAAAGCTTGTCCGTGGTGTGACATTTTTTCTTCTGTGATTGGGGCAGCATACGACTGTCGAGCATAACAGAAAAAACAAACAAAAAGAAATAAAAAATGTATAACGTCCATCGGTTTTTGAGTGTCGTTAACGAAGAGAAACTTATAAACCGGATGAAGGGTCGTCACTTTTTTTGCGATTGTCCCTACTAATCAAATCCTTGTATCCTTCAAGCAATCATCCTTTTTCGTTAAATCGGAAAGCCTTGCCTCCAACTCCTTGCCTCTTTTGACGCATATTTTGCTTGCATGGTCAAAATGCCTGCCAATTTTTATTTTCGTAATGACGACTAATTTCGATCTTTTTT
The DNA here is from genome assembly GCA_030522625.1 of Copidosoma aretas. Taxonomy (NCBI): domain Eukaryota; kingdom Metazoa; phylum Arthropoda; class Insecta; order Hymenoptera; family Encyrtidae; genus Copidosoma; species Copidosoma aretas. The sequence goes on from JAPYYV010004761.1 coordinate 17,878, forward strand.
ATTTATGTTTGTGTTTATTGCACCATTTTCTTTCTTCGGATTTGATTATGATGATGATGATGGTGATGATGATGATGACGATGAAAAAAAGGTCTATTTATCAGTAAGTAGGAGAAATCCTTTGTGTTGAAAATATGCTTCGAGGAAATAACAAAATTAATCAACGCAGTACAGTAACAGTATTGGCTAATATCTCTTAGTAATTCTATAAGTCTTCTAATTCTTTTTGGTGACCTTATTTAACTCCTTATTCTTCATTTGCATTAACCTGTTGTCTCTTACGATCATTATTTCATTTACACATTATTTTTTATTTATGTACAGTTTTATCACCAATTATTTTTAGTTACAAATAATAAACGTCAGTTGGTGTTTATTGTATGATTAATAATAGTAATAATCAATTAAGATATTACTAAACAAATTTAATTGTTCCAGAATCAAAGGTGTTTGAGACAAGCATAGTCATAGCAGTTTCTTTCTTATCTTTGCAGATGGTTCTTAGTGGTGTTGGGCTAATTAATAAATACGAATCTAACCTTGATTAATATTTGTAGTACTAAAAATGATTATTTTCTAGTTCTTCATAAAAAATATTTTCAATTGAAAACATATCAAACTGTGACTATTCTTATTGCTAGCACAATGAACCAGCAGACGTTTTTATTTCAGATTAGTGTGCAGTCTTTAATTTAAAATTTTTTCTTTTTCAAATATATTTTCGTCACTTCAAATTTAACAGTTTTTTCTAGCACGAATAATGCCAAAAATTATATAAAATAAATATTTAATCTATTTATAAATATTCTGCTAGAAAAAATGTTTATCTACATATACATTTTATTACTTTTATCATATCTATCTCTGTATTTGTGTTTCTAACGAAATACTAAGAAATAAAATTAAATACTTGTTTCCAATGAAAACATTCAATAATACTTTTAACGGAAATAACAGCATATTAAAAAGAAAAAAAAATAAATCATGTGATAAATAGTCAAATTTTCACTTTGATTCGATGAACAAAGAAAAATTGTACAGTGTGTTTCTAAAGCTTAAAGTGTCCTTGAGTTACTTGACGGCCCGTTAATATTTTGCCAATAGCGAGAGAAGTATCGGCTGAAAGTAAGCGCCTCCGACAGAGGGACACCGCCCTCGTTTGCCGAAGTGGACGTTGAATTAGACGTCGTAGACAGAAACAATAAACCTCCTGTGTGGGATAAGATTGTATACGGCCCCATTCACATCAAAGAAAATGTCACAGTGGGTACTGTAGTGACGTCGATAAAAGCCAGGTTTGTATGCTACGATGAACAAAAAAAAAAAAAAAAAAATAAAAAAAAAATAACATAACCATCAGAGTGTGAATCAAGAACATGCCGCACCGAGCCATGCTTGCTCTGTTAAATGAAAAAGAAAAAAAACCATACGGCTTTTGCCTGGCAGTACCGAGTGGATTTAAAAAACTGTGTGGTTTTAGAAAATCCTATGGTGGTTTTGTGAAAAATTGTAATCCCATACATTGAGGATTTTATCGACAACGTTGATAGTAACAAAAAACAAGTAAGTAAGGCTCCTCTATTATCAAAAATATTACCCATCACATCATCAACAGAATATCGGATGACTGAACCACATATTATTTTTCAATAAATCCTCGAAGGGTCTTCTAAAACCATCATGGCAAAGTTTTTCAAAACCACAAGGTTCTCCACGCGCCTCCCTTCTTCCTCGCCTCTCTCACAGTCTCGTACCGATCCTCCGCTTTTCTTCGCGAACCGACGAGCCGACCTTTTTTACGGCCTATTTCCCATCCCCCTCCCGCGAACTGCACTCATCTTTCTCGTCTCCCCGAGCTCCGTGCGCGAGCCGACGTACTTCGGGCCATTTTCAGTTTAACGCTCGGTTTTACGGCCACCGCGCGCGCGCGCGCTCACCTGAATTCCGTCTCTTCTTTTCTCCGAAGCCCCCGCTCGCTCGGATTTTTCGCAAGCTCTACTCCGCGCGCGGATGCGCGTGCCAGGCATCAACGGGGGGCTTTTTAAAGAAGCCTGATTATCCGTTTTTTGAAAGCCGGTACTCGGGCTTGAGCTTTACACGTACTTGTATACTTAATGCGTACGTGATGGAAACATGCACCGAAAAGCATACGCCCACTTGGTACAAGGACTCTCGAGATTTCATAAGATATATCCTGGAAAATAAAATCCCACAGCTCGGAGTCTGCGCATGGTTGGGTGCGGCGTGTGTCTATACGCGCCGGTAGATCGCTCGGCATATTATTATATTTTTTTACTATAATCGATATCCTCCACGTCTATCCTCTTCACACGAATTGCGTTATTATGATTACCCATGTTGCCTCACGCCCTTATTATTATCATTATTATTATTATTAATATTATTATTATGCTTTATTCCTTTGATTACGATTAATTATTTATTATTAATATTACTGCTATTCTTACTACTACTACTACTACTTTATTGTAAATTACAATACCTTACATTACGTAAACATCTTATTTGTCTGTATTCATCTCTACCTCTCTACAGCTATCTATCTATCTATCTCTTCTATCTATCTTTATACATACACACCATTTGTGCTATATCATCATATTCATCACGAGCCCAACAAAAGTGTATCATATAGTGGCTTACGTAAGTCGCGCGCTAGTATATTATATCATCATACATATACGAGCTCTCCCCCAGCGAGCTGTTTTACATTTTTACTAAATATATATAAGTACATATAATGTCTGAATAACAAGGTATATGAAAACACAAAAGCTATGTGAATAAGCAAAAGTATGAATGAACAGACGTACGAATCCTTACGCTAAACATATTCTTGCTGCAACATATATATTTGTGTACTAGAGTAAGCATTATTTCGTCATATGAATATGCATATTTTTTTTTTACAACATCCAGCGTGTAGTCGTAAGACTCTTAAAATTCATATTATTGTATAGTGTAATGTGTATAGGCCAGAAGATATGATAGGGCTTCACATGTTTATTGCAGACGTAAGACATCATTGATAAAATACAAGTCGATTTCTCCATCTTGACGGACGGACGATCGGCAATCGATATATTATTATGTAGCTCATGAAAAAAAAGCTTGGTAAATGTGCTGACATGGTGTTGATACTATAAGTGATACTGTAAGTAAAAGCAAACATGTATATAGGTGCCAAGGGAACAACACACGAGGGGAATGTGTCCGAGCGATCATCGAGTCTCGGGCCATGATATCTCACATCGGGACCCGTCACCTCCAGCCTCTCTTTTTTCTACAGCTCCTAGTCAAGCGGCGCACACGACTAACACAAAAATCTTTTTTTCACAATGATAAATCTTTCACGAGCATAAAAAAACCCCCAAATTTTGATTTTTCTTTTGAAAAACGTCTTACGAGAAAAAACGTTTGATAATGCGCAAAAAAGAGATGAAACCAATTTTTTCACATAAAAAACAAAAAATAGAAATTTTTGGCCTGACGACGATTTTGCAGAGCCATGTATTTTTTTACACGAGTCGTGACAAAAAATATTTTTAAACAAAACGAAGCACAAAGGCAAACACAAGAACAAGACGAGGACGTCCTGCGATGAGCCCGACTAACCATGGCTGTTTTTCTTTTTTCTTTTCCATTTGTCAATGTGTGCGAAAACACACACACGCGCGCGCGCGCACACACGAATACAAACGTGTGGCCCATTTAGCGCGAGACATACAAGCTGGAGGCGATGGCCCAAGACAAGGGCTTCCCACCCTTGTCGAGAACGGTGGAGGTACAGATTGACGTTGTGGACCGTGCGAATAATCCGCCCGTGTGGGAGCAAAATGTGTACGGGCCGATCTTCGTTAAAGAAAACCTGGCCGTCGGGACTAAAGTCTTGTCGATTAAAGCCAGGTCTGTCCACACTGCTGATATAAAATGCCTCATCCTACATAGTATACATACATGACACACACGTGCGGACTGCCTGCACGATATTTCACACCTATACTTTATACATTGTTTTTCACTCATTTTTGGTATATTTTTTGATTTTTTGGTTTTTGTTTTTTTGTTTTTTTCCATCCGTTTTTTGAACAACAAAAAAACAATTGCAACCAACAGTTGATCAAATATGTTTTTGATGATTAATCAGAGTTACAAAGTATACTTATCTATACCCGCCCTGCACGCAAATCTCGTGGCAGTATATTGTTTTTTGTGCACGTTAATTGATATTCTGTACGATGCCGATACGATTCGTCGTACGTTTAGGGGAGACTGGTCTATATGTCACAGGTATTGTTTTTTTTTTTCCATTTTTTATTCTGTTTTTGTTCCTTTTGCTTTTTGAAAAGCATCAAAGAGAGATATTTTTTTGTTGGCTGAGCTCTTTTTGTTTCCCTTCAGAACTTTTTGTACTGCATAGGTTTTCTTTTTACCCTTTACGTCGAGGGCGCTTCCCTTTTTGCTGAATGCATCGTCGATTATCCTTTCACACTGACACATCTGCCATAGCAGTAGTATTATATAGTGTGCATTAACGTTTGGAAGATACCGCAAGTTGTCGTAAAAAATATTTAAAGTGTAAGTATAAATAGATATAGTGATATCATCATTGTGGTGTGTGATGGAAGATTTTTACTTTTACTTTTGCTATATTTTTGCATTTTATTTTTACCGGTACGGAATAGCTATACATGTATTGATTGAGTGGTTTTTTCACAGGAAATTTTGCCGAACGACTTTTTGACACCTTTGAATTTTGCGTGACATTTTACGTCAGTCTCCTCTATGCGAACGTTCTCTCGTTTTCACACATACTCACAGTGAACACACGAGCACACTATATAATACACATCCTTCGAACGAAACCACGCTCAATGGCGCTTGTGGTTAACCAAAACCTTATTAAATTTAGAGGTACAAGTGAAAATTCCTAATCGGATTTGTGTCCTCTGATAGTAATGCCATGCATACTTTACCGAGCTGAGCCCGGTGAATTGAGAATTCTCTTTTTAAACGCTCGTATACTATGGTTTCTCACAGTTACGTATTACGCCGGGTATAATTGAATAAGTCTAATTTTTTTTTTGCGCGTAATGAAGTAACCCTATAAATTGGCAGTATTCGTAACTTTGTTTCTCGATTGGCTCGAAAATTCATTATTCGAACGATTTAAAAATATTTTTTCACATCAAAGTAAATTTTATATTTGAAAGCTAGAAAAAATTCAATATCCGGATGATAGAACTATCCCGCTGTACCAACGTACAGCTTTTTGTAAAAAGAAAAAATTGTAGCTGTGCAGAGGCGTGTATACTTTTTTAAATATTCCACCCGTGACGCGTGGCTCAACCATGGCGTTACTTTTTCCCAATATACTGTCAAAATCACAACTTTTTTCACCGACTTTGTTGCAAAATTGAAACTCTAGTCACGTTTTTCCAATAAACACGCTATTCATTATTTACCTCTCTCTCTCTCTCTCTCTCTGAAGAATCCTTTTTCTCGGCACGCACCGCTTTTTCGTATTTTTTGTTTTTTTTCTGACATCGAATCAGTGATTTTTGATATTTTTTACCACTAATTCGATCAGACGGTCGGGAAGGTATCATAATATCATGTGTTTTTGTAACCCGACGCACGTAGCTGTGCGGCAGCGATGTTTTTTTGGGCATGCTTCGACGGAAAAGACGATGCTTTTTTGTTGGAGAACGCACAATGTTTTTGTGGATGGATATTTTTTTGTTTTTGATATACCCTCCACACTTCGATGTTGTATGATATTGATTGGCCTTTTTTCAAAATTCACCTTTTTTTTTTTGTTGTTGTGCATCCCTACGTGAGCATATTTTTCATTTTATTCAAAAGAACGGCATCAGTCCGGAGTGTATAATAGTGTTCATCAGTTCAGCGGAAGGGGATTTTTTGCTTTTTGAACCCCAACGCGTTATTTTTCACCGTGCCACAACGTCGTTACGAACGGGGTCGAGAGTTACTGGAGACTTTTTGCATTTTTGATCCCTCCAATGGTAGAAAAACACACGCGTGATCAGGGGCGGCAAAACCGCTATGGTCGGTGTGGTGCAACCACAGCTGAATTTTGAGTAAGTATGGAATTCCATACCTGAAAATTTGGAGACCACCGTT
>JAPYYV010004762.1:0-31107 GCA_030522625.1 Copidosoma aretas
ATATAGGATGTATATTCAAAGTAAATGAAGAAATTTAATGTTAATGATAGAAAATTCATAATTTTACTTTTTCAATAAATTTTGATAAAAGTATAATTAAAATAATTTTCGGGTATGGAATTCCATACCTTCTCAAAATTCAGCTGTGGTGGCACCACACCGACCATAGCGGTTTCGCCGCCCCTGCCTCCAAGGAGCGTCTGGAAATGAGGAGATAATTTCGCTCGTCCTGTTTGCGACCAAAGTTGGCCACTTGGAAGGCTGACCCTTAAGCCATTCCAAGACGATTTGAGAATCGGTCCAAAAATTGACAGTTGTTGGTGGTTGGCAGGCCAGCAGCTGTGTAGCAAGCCTGGTGAGGATTAAGCCTCCACACAGCTCTAGCCTTGGCAAGGAAACTACTCTTAGTGGGGCCACTTTTGACTTGGCCATAAGCAGCGTCGTCTTATTTCCTGGAAGCACGATGTAGAGGCAAGCTGCGTAAGCTTGCTTGGATGCATCGGCGAGTCCGTGCAGGTGCCACTCGCCAGCAGTAGTTGAGCCAGTCCACCGCGGTATGGATACAGCAGCCATGTGGGTTAGGTCGTCACGAAAATAGAGCCAGCGCTGAAGCAACAGATCAGGCAGTGACTCGTCCCAGTCCAGTTTGTCGAGCCAGAGTTCCTGTAACATTATTTTTGCAACGACAATCACCGGGGCTAAAAAACCTAGAGGGTCAAACAACCTCGCAATTTCGGAAAGCATTGTACGCTTTGTGGATTTAGTTGAGCATGTGGGGGTCGACACACAAAAATTGAAATGATCTGTTTTTGTATTCCAAAATAAACCAAGAGTTAATATCACCTCGTTAGATTTCACCTTCACGTTGGATGTGTCGCTTGATAGCAGTCCATCAAGTATGTACGGTTGATTGGACGCCCACTTGCTTAGTTTCCTGCCTGCAGATGCGAATAGCGAGATGTGTTGATCCCTGATTTCTCGGGCTCCTTCCAGAGCGTCCGAGCCAGCGAAAATGTCATCGACGTATAGCTGATGCTGAAAAATAGTCGCAGCCTCCGGGTGTGTTTTCTCTTTCTCTAGTGCAAGTTGTTACATAACCCACAGTGCTAGAAAAGGAGCAGAGGCCGTTCCATAAGTCACTGTCGTAGTCCTAAATTCCTGGACTGGCTGCGAACTGTCAGCTCGCCAGAGAATGCTCTGCCATTTGATGTCGTCTGGATGAACCTTGATCTGTCGAAACATTTGGACTACGTCCGTTGTAAAGGCATATTTGAAGAAACGCCATTGTGTTAAGACAGCTGAGATGTCACTTTGTAGCTTGGGACCAGGCAAGAGCACGTTATTCAACGAGAGACCGGTGGAATCTTTCTGTGATGCGTTGAACACAACACAAATTTTTTTGGAGTCATCTTGATTGAGGACAGCGTGATGAGGCATGAAGTAACCAGCATGGGATCTAGCATCTGGTGATGCCAATTCCATGTGATTTGAAGTAAGATAGTCGAGCATGAAAGCCTTGCAGGCGTCAGCGAGTTCCTCATTTCGATCAAACTGTTTTTCAAGCGTGAGAGACAGGTACGAGCAATTTCTCGAGAACCATTGAAGCTAGGAGTTATTGACAAAGGAAGACGCAATACAAACCTACCCTGCTTGTCACGATAGTGAGTACCAACGAAATGTTGCTCACAAAACTTTTCATCTGAAGAGAGAATTTGTTTGCGCTGAATTTCTTCTAGTTCCCAAAATTTTGAGAGAAGAGTTGAAACTGATGGCTCTGTGAAGGTATGAAAAACCTGAATGGAGCCGCTAACATCTGTTTGAATCTTTGGATGAGTTTGACCGGTAAGCAGCCACCTAAACACTGACTGCTGGGCTAGAGAGGTTCCGATGGGTCCTACCTTTATGCCGTCTCTGATGATGGATGCATAAACGTCAGCATCGAGGACACAGTGTACTTTACCGGGTTGCGAAAACAGAGGATCAGCCAGGGTAATATCACGAATATGTGACCAAAGTTTGATGTCCAGTTTTCTCGTAGGGATGAGACGAGTCAATTCATCAAGGACTAGAGCTGAGACACTCATTTGAAAATGCCGATCAAGTTTGGATTTGATAGCTACTTGAACTTCGGCTTGAGATCTCGATATGACTACACCTCCAAGTCCGACGACTGACATTGAAACCTTGTTCGATTTCAATGATAGTTGTTCAGTCACTCACTTCGTAATAAACGACCTTTGAGAGCCAGGGTCAATCAATGCACGAAGTGAGACAGAATTTCCATTATAGTCAGCAAGGGTGATTGGAGCACTGGCTAATAAGACGACACTCTCAACTGAAGCTGCGTGAGCCGCAACAGGGTCAGTCGTGGCAGAACACGACGTCGTAGCTAGCTGGGAAGATCCAGCCTGATCAGATAAACTAATAGAGCCAGTTGCAGGCTTTGAATGTAGGTTGGATTTTGGCAGCTTAGTTCCCGAATCGTCTGGGTGAAGCCGCGTGTGATGTTTGCCTTGACAGACAAAACAACGCTTAGTGGAAGGGCACTTGTCAGCAAAATGAGAAGCCTGAAGGCAATTCAAGCAGAGTTTCTCCCTTTTACCAAAATTCAATCTTTCCACAACTGGCATTACTTTAAATTTCTTGCACCCGAAAAGCCAATGACTGCCCGTACACGAGAAGCGGGACGGGTTTGACTTATTTGTTAAAGTATCGACAGTATGAACTGAGTAAGCAGCTGTTTATTTTTTGCTGACAGACTGAATTTTCGATCGAGAATCAGATTTTTCTTGTGGTGTACGCGACTGCTCTAACGATTGAATTCTACGTTCAATGAATTTAATCAGATCCTTATACGACGAAAACCCCGGTTTACCTTCTTGTAAAACTTCCCAGTTTTCTTGCGAAATAGGATCTAACTTCCGAATGTTACAGTGTGCGATGAAAGAATCTGCTTGAGCGGGTTCACACTCCGAATCAAACAAAGCTCGCACTGTTTCCTCGATCTGATCTAAGAGATCGTTTAGGTCTTGCGCGTTTCGTGCGCGAACGTGGGGAAGCTGAATTAACTTTTCCATATTATTAATATGCCTGAGTCTTGTATTGTCGTACCGACGAGTAAGTTTTTCCCAAGCAATAGTATAATTTGTGTCAGTGATCTCTAATCCTTTCATACTAATGTAAAGGTAAATCATCCATACAATCCTTTTAACCTGTGCGCGGCTTTTCCCTGAACTGAAACTAGGAGGTGTGATAGTTTCGCGACATTCAAAAGATTAGTTTTATTATGAACGAGTGATGTGAAACGTTGTTTGGACGATTCCCACTCTTCGTGATTGCCGGAAAATGTACGCAACGAGAGCGCAGGAAGAGACACTTGATCAATCACCGCAGCAGTGTGCGTAGGATCGGTAATGGGCCGGGGGACAGGCGATAGCATTTTAATTTGTTTGAAAATAACGGATTCCACCTCAGTATAATTATCCTCCGTCACTGAATAATAATCCAATTTATAATAATCGTGATCTGCTAAGCTAACCTCGTCTAGTTCGCCACGAGACTCGAGAAACCGAGCCCAGTACTTTTCAAGCATATCTAACCGGGTCTCAAAGTGTTCTAAGGTTTGTCTCTCAACACCTACTTTCTTGGTAGAGTTTTCAAGGAAGTTCGTTATGCTATTGAAGAGCTTAACCTGTTTTAAAAATACTTTTTTAATTTCGAAAGATTAAAGACAATAAAGCTAAGTAGCGAAAGAACAGCAAAGAAAAAGAGTAAGAATTAAGTAAGAAATGCTACAAAGAAATACGTAATAATAAGCCTGTGCGCCTATGATTTTGATAAATAAGAACTAGCACGACTGGAATATGAGAGCGAGAGAGAGATAAAAAACGTGTGTTCACTTACTATACCTGCCTGCAGCGAGTTTCTTCCCCCGCTCGCTCGACCTCGCTTGAAAGCCGAAAAACCAGGCGTGTACCGCTACGAAGCCGACGACAGGGCGATGAAAGAGAAGGCGCAGGCGTGTAGCAAGTAGAGAAAGACAACACGAAGACAAGGCTGTCGAAATGATGAAGAAGCTCTCTCTCACCTCCCCTCCCGGTGCCACCGAACCAGGTAGCTGAAGAAAAATGGCCGATGTGTTGGGCCGCGTCGTTGAAAATGGTTGCGGGGCCACGTTACATCCAGAAGGCCGTGGACTTGCAGCTCTACTACCAAAATGTATTTTGCACTGCTTGGCTTGCTCGAGACTTATTGAGAGAAGTCTTGAGTAAGAAGCGTCAGCAGGATTACGGTTGTATGCATATTGTGAAGAGATTACAATCGATTTCAAGGGGAATGCACTAAGGAAATAAAAAGTCGTAAGATTTATCTTAAATTCAACAAATAACTATAATTTCAAATAGTTCAAAAATCAAACACCTTTACAAAACTGAAATAGTATTCAAACTGCTTCAACTTTGACAGCTTAAGTTGACTGATTATCTACAATATGTAAGTTCACAAGCAATGAATCGTTGATTTTAGCACAAAGAGAAAAACTCATTTTTAATAGAACGAAAACAGGCTCACCAAGCCTAAGACGAGAAGAACAACGTCCCAAGCAGCAAAAGTAAAGAGATAGTGAGCATTGAATAACGCGATGTGGCTCTTAAGCTAGTTGACAGCTGAAGCTCGTAACAGAGGCGTTGTCGCTAGGTCGGTCAAAAGGCGAGAGAGCAAGTGCGGGACCTCGCCGCGTTGAGAAGCACGAGCACTCGTGGAGCTGGGCGGGGAGATCCTACTCGTGTGTGTATGTGTGCAAGCAGTTGAGCTTGGGCAGCGTAGAAAAACTATATTAAGAGAAGTATTAAATTTCCAACACACACAAGAGCCCTCCAACGCCGCTCCACGGGCGGAGAAAGATAATAGTGCTGCTTGGGCTCGCCGTCGACTTGGCGTTACAAATTGAATCTAAAATGACCACCTTCTACGTTGAAAAAGTTTTTTTGTAGATGTAATTGATATGTACAACTATGTAGCAGTCATGTACAGTTGTACAGTTTAACTATATATTAGTTAGTTGCGTTTGATCGCTCGAGTGCTGCGCATCGATCAAGCATCCTGCTCACGCAGACTTAGTTGTACTTACCTTGAATTCAATAAACATACATACTTTATATTTCATCAACCGGTTACACACAAATTTATTATACATCATACTAATATTTAACGTACCCTTACGCTCATTTGTTTATCAAGGTTATGGGCCCAGATGCATACTTAAGGCCAGTTGTGACTGTCAGTGTGCTCTCTGTGTGTTCCAAGAAAAATCGAACTTTTCTTGTTGGTGAAATTAAAGTGCAGAAAAGTAGTTACAGTATGAATAGCAAGGTGCAGATGAATTACGTTCAGCTGGTGGTGCGCCTAAGTGGCCGTAAAAATTATCCGACGTGGTTGATTACCATGCAGGAGTGGCTGCAGTGTGATGATTAATGGGACACGATAGAGGCGATTGCAGAGCTGTATGGGAAAAATTAAAAGATACATTTAACGATAACAGACTGACGAAAAAGGTTGGCCTCCTCCGTGATCTCGTTTTGTCAAAATTAGAAACAAGTGACTCAGAAGAAGAATATGTTAGTTACATTATGATCAGAGTAGACAAACTACAAGGTACAGGAATAAAATTTCCTGATAAATTAGCTGCAGCTTTACTTTTGTCTGGATTGCCTGTTACATATCAACGTACGAGAATGGCAATGGAAAGTTCCACAGTGAAAATCACATCAGATCTCGGGAAAACAAAACTTTTACTAGAAGTAAAGCTATCTGATAATACAATTTTAGGTTACGCTTAAGGTCACTTTAGTAGCCATGGCAAACGAAACCCCAACAAAGAAAGCAAACATTCAAAGGCAAATTACTAGAACAATAATATTCGTTGTTATTGCTGTAACAAGTTTGGACAGATTTCTAGAAATTGTTCTACACCAAAGCACCGTCAACAAGGTGCACACGTAGCAGAAGTACATGAAGAGCTGTTGCCAGACAACATAAGTGACTTTGCCACAACTTTCTCGACCCTTAGAGCATCATCTCATGGCTATAACTCGCATGACTGGATAATAGACTCGGAAGCGTCAACACACATGTATAGCAAGTGAGAAGCTCTTAATTTGATTTATAGCTCTAACGCCACCAAAGTAACAGTAGTAGGACAAAATACAACAGCTGTGTATGAAAAAGGCACCGCCGACGTGAAAGCAGTAGCCAATAATCAAGCAACTCATATTTGCTTGAGTGATTCTCTGTACGTACCTAATCGAACCCTAAATTTGATATATGTTGGAAGAATCACCGATGCCGATGATAGAGTCATTTTTGATAAAAATAAGTGCACTGTTATCAACAAAGATAATAAATTTGTATTAGAAGGAATGCGCACACAAAATAAAATATATAAAATTAACTTGCAGTCAGCGATGGTAAGTGGTCAAACCGCTGCAAACGCGACCAAGTCAGCTGTCCCACTGCCTTAGATACCTCACTTTGGCATCGTCGTCTAGGTCATTGAAACCTTAACTGTATAATCAGGTTGAAAAATATGGCTGCCGACGGCATCAACTTCTAAAATAATGCCTTGGATAAATGTGAAGCCTGTGTTATTGACAAAATGGCACAAAAGCCTTTTCCAATGAATAAAAGTAGAGCACATGAATCACTAGAATTGGTTCGTACTGATTTATGCCAAGTTCCACAAGAATCCTTTGGAGGATGTAAATATTTCATGACTTTTATCGATGATCATAGTCGAATTGTGTTTGTTTATCTGCTAAAAACTAAGGACCAAGCAGCACCAGCATTACAAAATTTTAGCAAGTATACAGAAAACCAGACTGGACACAAAGTTAAAAAAATTTGAAGCGATAATGGACGTGAATCGGTAAATTCAACAGTGCGTAATTTTTGTATAACTATGTAGTGGTCGAGCATCCTGGTCACGCAGACTCAGTTGTACTTACTTGTATTCAATAAACATACATACTTTATATTTTATCAACCTGTCAAAGTTACTATTGAACACACTAATGTTTAATGTGCTTTTAAGCTTATCTGTTTATCAGTTTTGTTGTTGTTACAAATAACATTTCTATTTTACGTAAGTATAACGTTGCATACCTTCCATAGGTTGTACAATTGACTTAGATTGTTATTTCTTCATTCTATGAGTATTAATAAAATTTATTTCTCATAGTTTTTATTTAAAGGTTCATCAATTATAATCAAAAATATTTGATTTTCTAAATCTACTTCAATTTTTATATTACTTTTCATCAGGGACAATAACGAAACTATTCTGATTTTTTGTTTTTTCTCAATTTTCAGCCACAGAAACTAAAGTATTTGGTACTAAGTATATTGGAAAATTGTAAAAAAAATAGGCTGAATTCAAAAACCAAGTTCATATTTTTATTGATTTATTTTGAAGTTATTGCCAAAGAAACGAAATTAATAACGTTACTCTGAATAACGTTCTTTATTTATTTCTTTTGCAATAACTTTAAAATAAATAAATGATTAGAAATATGAACTTGGTTTTTAAATTCAGCCTATTTTTTTTACAATTTTACAATATAATTAGTACCAAATACTTTAGTTTCTGTGGACAAAAATTGAGAAAAATCAATAAAGCAGAATAGTTTCGTTATTGTCCCTACTTTTCATGTCATCTTTCCTTTTTCATTTTCCTTCCTTATCAAACAAACTTATCTTTTATTCCGTCACCATGCCCCACTTCTTTAAAAGCCTCCAGTGTATTTTTGCTCCATTTCGATTCATTTCTGTTCTCGATTCCTTTTATCACTTCTTCTAGATAAATTTTTGAACATCTATCATTCTCCATTTTCGCCAACTTAGTAAATAATTTCCTACTCTAGCCCTTGTTCCTATCTCTAGACTCTTTCTAGCTGCGTCCTTTTTCCAAATATATGGTAGAGTATGCTTCACTAGTTGGTTGATACCAGTTGTCATTTATCCAAATTTCTCTTGAACTTTCTCTGCTTGTTTCCATCTCTTACATCCTAAAATCTCAGGGCCATGTTACTGCTTTCAATTTCGTATCTAGTAAATACATGCTCTTTCTTAATCTGTGCAGTCATGACCTTTTTCATAGTCTGCATACCATGATAATAGTTTACTTGACTTTGCTGGCTATTTAGATGATATAAGTACTCGTTGAGTTTTTATTCAAGATCCAGAAGCCAAAATACTTGTACTCATTTACTACTTGTATAATCTTACCCTTGAATATCCATTTTTCATTTTTTTTATTCTCCCTCCCCTTCAAAGAATCATAATTTTGATCTATTTCGTGTTCACTATGGTCTTATTTTTATTCATTTACTTTTCTACTTCATTAAACATACTTAAAAACCTTTCTTAGTATCAGCCACTATCGTTACATCGTTCGCCATTTTCAGTATATGTCTTACTCCCCCGATTACTGCCTTCCCCCGCCCCCCTTATGTTTTGTTTTCTAAATTGAATCTACATCATTAATACATAAATTCAAGAGTAAAAGGCTTGATTGGCACTCCTGTCTAACCCCGCTTTTTGTTTCGAACTTCTCTGATATTCCTTCGATTGTGATGACTTTTTTTACCGTTTTACTGCATATATTTTTTACTGTATCTACAAATCTTCTTGTAATTCCTAATGTATTAATTTATTTGCATTAATAGTTCCTTGCCTATATTACTGAGCGCCGTTATGGAGTTTATGAAGTCAACAAAAATGTTTCTATTTCCGTTTTTCAGTTAATTGTTAATAATACTGTTTACTACAAATACATGGTTTCTCGTGATTGTCTTTTATCTAAAACCTGCCTGACTTTCATTTAGAATCTTTCTCTTTTCTAAGCTTGATTTCAACCTTTTTGCAATATACTTGTTGATAAATTATATCCTGTATTAAATAGTGTTATTTCCCTGGATTTTTCTGCTTTCCTTTCGTCTCCAGCTTTAGAGATTAAAAAGATTCTTGCTATCCCCAACCTTTTATTACATTGGCTTTCTTAAACACTCCATTAAAGAACAACAGTGTTAGTTTTTTTATCCATGTTATAGGTAGCTTCTAAAAAAATTCTGCTACCAGCCTATCCTTTCCTGCTGCCTTATCTCTCATTTTCTTATTCCTCTTATAGTCTTAACTTTGCTTATTTTTTCATTTAATTTTTCCCATTCTTCTATCCCTATCTATTCCTTTTTCGTTCATCGGTGCTTTCTATGGTTGCTGGTGAGCAGAATATTTCTGAAGTAAGATAACCATTTCTGTTTGCTAATAGCTGCTCGTTTGTTATTTTTTCTGCGTCTTCACTGTGATATTGCTTTCCAAAATCTTCTATTTTCCTGATTTGTTTAACTAACTACTGTTTTCTTTGCTTTTTTTCCTTGATCTTTCTGCCTCTTATCTCCCTTAGTAATACCCTCTCTGGTTTTGATATTTCCTTTTTTATATCATCTTTTGATTTCATCTATTTTTAAGCACCACTTGAACATTTATTTTTTGATCTTTAAGCTTATTGTTCCAATCTGGTGACCATTCCTCTCTATTTGTCCAACCTTCTTTTACCGTACCTAGTTTTTTTCCCGCCTTCCATATTTTTTCTACTAATAAACCTTACATCTCTAGAAAATTTATTACCCCTACCTCAAAAGTTTTCCCCTACCTTCCATTTTTTCATGTATCTTTTTATTTTTTCAGCCTCCTATTTTAATTTTTAGAATCCTTCCTTTATCTGTATTTTCAGTATTATCTTCCTCATCTTTTGCCTCCTGTAATTTGACTTCTATTGAAAGGAGATCTGATTCTGATTTTATACCCACCTACAGCTGACTTATTATGCAGCCTTTCCCACTTTTTTATTCTAATACCAGATCGAGCACCAAGCTACCTCCATTCCTAACAAACGATAATTCTCCTTTTCAACCCCCTTCAGTATCTTCATTCCTTATAGTCAAGCATAGTTAGCAATGGTAGGATTAGTTAAGAGTCATTTATTTTATTAATAATTTGAAAAAAGGAATTATTTTAAATTTAAAATGAATATAAAAGCGTAGGCGCAAGTTGCTTTCGGCTACCACCAGGGCGCGGACGCTGGGAAACAGGTAACACCGAAGAGAAAAAGGAGAATAATGCGCTTATGAAACGGGTCAGTGCTTGGAGTTTGATCCGGTGTTTAGACTCGGTTAAGGCCGAAGATTTCTGACTCCAGGCGATTGGCAAATTGCATTTTTTTGTGTGCTACCCAGTGACCTGACAAGTCAGTGATAACGCTGAGACTCATCCGCAGCAGAGAAAAGAGTAAGGGAGACCAACCGATCGACGATCTCCACCGTCCAGCTGCTCAACCACCACCACCATCTAAGCAATCTACCGACATCAGGCAGAGCAAGAGGAAGAGCTCGGACACACCACTCACTATCTAAGCTACGCCAGATATTAGGGTGAGTTGCCCTTAACAGGTTGTGCCTGGGATCTTCGGAAATCGACCGCTTAGTGCGAGATTACGATTCTCCCCCAGATATCAGTCCGTACCTTGGTACCTTGGGAAGAGGACACGCGTTCAGGCGAAGCTACTCCGGGCGTGTAGCCGAAGTTGCTGATTCGGCATCCCAGAGACCCTGTAGCGCTACCTTCTTTAGTTGCGGACTCCATGTCGAGTAGGTAGATACTAAACATATACACGGCAGATAAAGTCGGAATTTTGACTTGTTCCTTAACGATCGATAGAGCTAAGAAAAAGCTAATTTCGGTCGGTACGCCTTTTTTTCATTCGTCGGTACGGAAGAGATCCAGTAAAAAACTCACACAAAGAAAATTTGAGAAATATTTGTGTTACTAATAACTTATCTGTGTTATTGAATAGTGTAAATCTTTCCTTAAATGAAATATCGTTCAAATTTTAAATTGTATTCTGATTGTATGTTGTAAATGTTCTTTCCAGAAAAAACTCTATCTTCCTGGGTGACACGCAGGTCTCTTAATATTATCAATTTTGACTTTATTTTTATTATTTAATCAATAACTAACGAGATACCATTGTCACACCTAGGTGTGTAAATATTTATAAAACTATACTTATTTTGTTTTTTACGCGGTAGATTCAATAAAGAGATTATCTACATACAGTTGCAGTTCTATGGCTGCAACAAGTAAGTGATCCGACAAGCGAATAAAAGTGATTCTTGAAAATAATTATTTAAGTGTTGGTGCCCTAAAAATATTAGCTTTTGCTATTCCTTTATGCTGGGATCTCAACCCGCCCACCGATATACAGGATTGCTTAATAAGCTGGGTGTTGGCTCTCAATTTGTTGTCTTTTGTGGCTCTTTCTTCCGTCACCATATGTACGCGAGATAACCACCAAAGAGAGAGGCTGCAAGTTTTTCGCACGTATTCACCAATTTATCTACCCCTCTATGCGTTAATTTTTCCTATAACTTTATGATTTCTACTCTTTTCCCTTCTGTATAGATTTTCCAGTCTCTAATACATGCGTTTAGATCTCCTGCTATTAAAATCTGTTTGCCTTTACCAATTTTTTCTTGCGCGATATATTTCAGATTTTTAATTACAATATCTATATTTGCATTGTTATAAACAATTGTTATGCACAGGATTTTATAATTTTTTAAACATAAACTCTATATCACTGTGCCAAAATCTCATTTTATCATCTCCTCTTTTTCGAAGTTTACATCTGCAAACCTACTGACACTACACCTTTTGCTCCACCTCTTTTCATCTCTCTTATTGCTGAAAGTGCTTTCCATTTATATTTTTTATTTGATTGCCCCCGCCACTCCACTTTCTCACTCTTCTCAAGCCACGTTACTTGTAGTGCAATTATATCATAATTATACTAGTAATTTTTAGTCGTTTTACCCTTTTCATACCCGCTATATTCCATGAAACCATTACAGTTTCGTGATATCACTCGTTTATTTTTTTAACCGGGAAATTTTTGCATTTTTTGATCCTATTTTTGTTCTAGCCTTTTCGTTTTTTCATCCCATTTATACAATGTGCCCTTATTTATTAAATTTATACAACGAACTTGTGCCTCGCGTCCATTTTACCCTTTTTTCGTGCCATATCTTTAATCTAATTCATGATTTATTTTTTTCTTTCCATATATTTATCTACTGGCCATACATTTATTCTATTCAGTCTTTTTTTATTTCTCATTATCATCGATTAATTTAGTATTTAATATATTTCTATAATAAATCCCCTCTCCCATTGCTCTTATGCTTTTACTTCTTGCTTAAACTTGTAATCTGTTCCACAAAATCCCTTTTATTACATTTTCTATGCCACTCCCTGCTGTTCGAATCCCCTTCTTAAGCATATTTTATTTCTCGCCTTTCTAGCAGCTTATTTTAACTCGCTTCACAGCTCAAAGCCTCCGGTTCTTTTTCTTCTGCTGTTCGATTTGAGTTGTGCGCTTTTAGTTACTTCATCGTTTTCATTGATTTCTCCGTTAACGTGTAGTGACGACACACAGTGAGGGAAAAAAGCACCTTTCTGGTTTAAAATTACGTGGAGGTCACAAAAAATGACCGATTTTAGCGATTGTTTTTGTCAATCTTAAAGATAATCAAATTTTTAATGCAACCGTCAAGGCCGATCTTTGGACTTACTTTTGCCCGAAAAAATACACAACCTTAAATGTTAAATGTGCAACATAACTGCTACATAATTGAATAGTCGAGAAGAATCATTAAGTTTTTTCAAATTATAATAAGTTTAAAGTACCATATAAGACTCTATAACGTTTTCAGTACAAAGTTTTCACTGATAGACTATTATTATTTATAAATTCATAATTGTGGACATCAATATGGCAGATTAAAATATCGAAAGTGTGTGAATCTGCGGAGTAAAATCTGATAAGAGTTTTTAGGGTTGCTGATTACAAATATGTCATTCATTTTGCAAAGTTCAAAATGGCGAAAACCAATATGGTCAATTTAAATGTCAAAAGTATCTGAATTTATGCAAAAAAATCTAATTAGTGATTTTTAGGGCTGCCGTTTATGTATCCTTCATAAATTTTGCAAAATTTGGCGGAAACCAATATAATAAACAAAAATGTCAAAAGTGTCTAAACCTATGGGAACAAAATCTGAATAGGAGTTTTGGCACCGCTGATTACGAATCAGTTTTAAGATTTTTAAAATTTGCTATAATAGATGTATCCTTGTTAACAAAACTTATAAAAGTGCCTGAATCCACATAAAAGATGATTTATCTAGATGAGGTTGCCGATTTCATCAGCTTTATCAATGTGTACAGTAATCAGTACAGTTACAATTACAATATGAAAGAATTTTGATTAGATTTCCTACAGAGGTATCAAAATGATTCAAGGTTCCATATGGATTTCATATAAAAATGGTCAATTCTCACGTTTCGGTGCTAATTTCGTATACAATGAACACATTTTCTCCACTAGATTTTAGGTGGATCTCTGGATAATATCAACAGAAAACGTTTTATTCAGTATGCTCAAGTAATAAAACATCATATTCTTATCCCATTAGTCTTTTAACTGAGGAAGCACGAGAGGAACATAATAAGGACGTCAAATTATTGAGAACATTTAATTCTAGAAAATGTAGTAGAAGAAATACGAATGCGGACTTATTTTACAAGTTAATGGTTTCGTCTGATCCATATATTTTAAGCTTTCAAGATAAAAGTAAAAACATAAAACACGAGGTCACCATTGCTGCCAGAGAATTATTATTTAAGATGTAGTGATATGAGATAGTCAGGTGACTAAGCTATTTTGTTGTTGGATAAATATTCAATCGTTGATTGTAGATAATTATAATATAGTAAAATAGGTAGAGTGTATAAAATATGGTAGACACGTATCAAAAAGGATTTATATAAATATCGTGAGTATTTTCAGGTATCTTATCACAGACTTTTTCCGAGTGTAGATCCAAGACACTGAAAGCTAAAAATTTGTGCTCTAAAGAATTTTTTAGAACATCTGTATTTAATTTTTTGAACAATACATACAAAATTACCATCATAGAAAGGTGTTACTCTTTTACTATAGTAGTACAAAGAGACAGAAATAATAGTTTTCTTGTATATAAAATAAAAATAATTGAAATCTTATGATTGTAATGATAATATTTTATCAAGAGACCTTGAAAACATGTATGAATATTTTTTATCTAGAATTCGTATAGTTGCGAATTGGGTCTGCTCTATTAAATCCAACCTCCTACATTTGGGAAATCAAACATTATATTCGTAATCAGGGACCCCAAAAATCCCTCATCTGACTTTTTTCCAGAAATTTAGACTCTTTTGATGTTTAGATCCGACATTTTGGTTTCCCCAATTTTTTATTTACAGATTTAAATAGTTTATTACTCATTACTATCGTCATACAGTTGTGTAAATTACTTTCAACTCAATATAACTCGAAAAAACTTAAAAATTCGTCCAAGCAATTACGTTGAAAATTTAACGTTTAAGGTTATCTAGTTTTTTAGGCAAAAGTACATTCAAAAAAAAGCCCTGGCTATGCCTTGGAGATTTGATTATCTTTGAAATAAAAGAAAAATTATAATAATCGGTCAGGAATTGTAAACTATATGTAATTTTGGCTCTAAAAAATTGCTTTTTTCTTAACTGTGCGACGTGAAGATCGTTTCTGTCTCAAAATATTCTCGCTAGCCGTCTCATTTTTCTCAGTCGTTCCTTCTTCTTTAGTTCACTATTTCTTCTTTTTTAAAATAACTACCTTTTTTTAACAGTTCTATATCTATTTTTGGTTCATTTGAGGCGGCTATATCTTTTTTTTCTCCTGTATTAATCCTTTTACTTCTCTCAATAAATATTTCTGCATTTCGCTAGCTTTGCCTTACGCTCTCAAATTGTTTTTAGCTTGGCGATCAGAGCGTTTCTTATCTTAATTTTGTTATGTAAGGTGTATTGTAAATTACAACTTCTTGATAATACTTGAAAGTGAATTATTTCGGTACATGAACGAGAGAGAGAAAAAAGACAACGCGAGTTAATCATACATAAAGAAGCAGGAGGACTGAAGCGTACACACTACTACTAAAATATTCAAGTTGAATTTATATTCAGCACGAGTGTGTGTGCCACCCCTCTTTTCTTTCTTGTTTCCGGTGCTCGCGCTCGTTCGAGAGCCGAGCGTCGTTAACATCGGTTCAGGAAGTCCCAGCAGCTGGTCTAGTTCTCCCAGCACAACAGGTCCCAAGCAGAAGGGGCTGTAGAGGGGATGGGGGTGATGTTTAGCTGCTCTCGAAATAATTTAGCTTTCTCTCACAAGGATCCGAAAATTTTAAGGGCTGTTCGCTAGGGTGGCTTTCCAATGAATTAGACTGTTTTAGGATTTCAAGGAGGTTGTAGGGGAGAAGATTAAAAATTTGAATAGTTCGTTAAAGAAGCTGAAGGAATTTCCCAATATTTTGTGGGGTGGAAGCGGTGGGGGGATGGATTGAAAAGTGTGTAAGAAAGCTGTGCGAGTTGAAGGGGGGGGGTTAGGTGTGAATATTTTTACCCAGATGTTGTCTGTTGGCTGTTGTGGGGGATTATAGAGATGGGATATGGCTAAACCCACCGAAATCACAATGAAATAAATATATACTAGTAGGGCTTTGCCCCCGTGCACGATTCACGCAGTAACCCCCCACAAATTCATAACAGCATATACTATAGACTCTTGAAAAGAAATATATCTTGGAAATAATTATCTTCAATTAAATTAGTTACCTTAGGATAATTTATGAAGCTAAGATACGCAGTTTCCGAAATGCAAAACTTGCACTTTACGTTTCTTACTTTCAGTCTGGACTGTCCAAGTTTTCTTAGCACGAAAATAAAATAGATAAGTGCTTCTGGGAGATGTCCGTTTCGATTATAATGTTGACGACTTTCTGTCGATCGTCCCAGGCAAGCTCCGTTATACCATAATACTCAGGTACCATCAGAGGCGATATTGTCCTAGACTGGCCTTTGAAGGCGTTTAATCTTCCCTGTCTTTTGACTTGAGTCTTTGATACCTTTATGGTTTGATAACGTTGTTGTTGCTTGTTTTTTTCTCCTCATGTGTATGCGTAAAAGAAAAAAGCTTTTTATTAATATAGTAATTGTTCTCTTGTATAAAAAATAGAAGACGTAATATGTAAGGTAAACAGATATGCACTCCACATCCGGCCTTTATTTAGTATAGTTGATTTTAAAAATCTCTCAACAGATGAATACCATCATAAACGTCAGCCTGAAAATCACATATGGGTGATAAACCTGTCACAAAACCATTCGAAATTGATTGCCCGAGAGATGGATTTTGAATCGAACGTGATTGTGGTAGTTCTGTCAGTTTTCATGGGTGTGACAAAAGATTTTTGGCACTACTCATCTGATTCACGCGAGCATCAGCAAGTATCGACCTCAGTCCCCGGAGGGTTAAGCACGTCGTCAAGCTGAGCCTGCAAATCGTCACGATTTTTTTTTGCAGCTCAGCCAGATCAGTTCTCAATTTTTCTATCGATTTGTCTCGAGTTCTTACAGCTCTCCTTGTGCTTTATCGCTTTCATTTCTTTTATTAGTAGGTATCTGACACAGGGTTTTCTTAACTGCGAAATTCGTGACATCCGATCCTGGACAAAGATCCAAATTCTTGTAATCACTTTTTGTTACCATAAACAACACCTAGCAACACATATCAACACCTACAAAGTGCGGTAATCCATGCGTTGTTCGACATTCCAACCATGCATCTAACAAATTATGTATATTAAGATGTACAAGTATGTATAGCGGTCATCTGGAATGATGTTTGCGCACATATCACTCCCTTTGCATACGTATATACAGATGTACATACGAAAATCTTAATTTTCGATTAAAGTTCTTTATCGCATGTTTTATAGACACTTAAAGCGAGTTAGGGTGACGGCCAGGTCGAAAGAAGGGTCAGATTTGACCGTTACGACTCGTTTGCTCTATAGTCCAAGAGGTAGTCAGTTATTTTTAGACCAAATCGTTTACTGTGTGCAAATTTATTGGAATGAGATTAAAGCCCTCAGGAGCGATGAAATTTAAAAATCTCATTTTTGATAATGTACGTCGATTTTTAATGCTGGTTTCAAAATATTTATAGAATATGCAGGTTTAAGACCGTATACACGTATATACTTTATAGGGCTGAATGTGTGTAAGAGTGTAGGTATGTACATAATGTACATATTCATGGTAATACCAGCTTTTACTCTTAGTGTATCGGAAATAAGGTTGCAAATTAAGAAAAATTATTGCATGCTTAGCACATTGATGCAGACGCGTAATAATTATTTTAAAAGTTATTCATGATGACGTAACCTTTATGAAAGATAAAAATCATTATATTTCAAAAGAAAATAAAGATAGGTCAAAAAGAAAATTTCGTATAGGTAATCTAAAAGGCAAAAAAATTAAGGCACTAGAGCGGTGTCGTTTAATATAGCAACAAAACCTTAATTTTAGCTATTTTAGCTGTATCTTCATAGATGCAGAAAGAATTTTTATGGTTTTGCTCACACATAACCCTACAAAATTTGAAAATACAATATATCTTCAACAAGAAGAAAAATAGGCCAAAAAAAACATTTTATGGGTTTTTTAATGGTAACAACAGAAGTGTTAGTCAATATTAAAAAGTAACCCTAATATATAATCACTATAAATTCATCGAATCAAGGTTAAAAAATTTCAAAAACAATAGAGCCCTTGCATGGAAATTTTTTTGTTAATCTTTTAGGTCTGTCAAATAAATCATCGAAAAATATTAGATACATATTTTTTCTTTTTCTATAGAAACAAAAAAATGACGAATATAAAAAACATCAAACTTCAGGAGTGGGAAACGTATAATGGTATACTAACAGATACATCGTATATTATTATAGGTACTTTACACATGCTTTAAAATTTAAATATTTTTTTAATAAATCTATTGCACTTTATGTCAAGTTTTTTCTTTATCATACTGTTAACTTATATACTACCCCTCCCCCCGCCCCAACCCTCTTTTACTCACGAGGTCTCGCTTTCTCTTTTAATGTATACTAGTGGAGCTCAGCCAACCTGCGTGCTCCAAGCGCCAACCCCCACCAAGTAATATAATATAATAGATATACATTCTGGCTTGAAAATAGGCTACTCAAATTTTTCATTTTATATGACCAACTTATTTTCCACAATTTTTGTACCTTAAATTATTTCCTAATAATTATAATATACTTTAACAACAGACTGTACTTCATTGCATTCTAAAAAATAATGGACTTGCTCGTTTCATACTATATATAATTTTACTGAAGTACAGAGGAATCTTCAATTCTTATTTTCGATCAGTATTAATTAAATCTGTTTTTATGTTTCATCGACCCTTAAATTCATTCACTGGGAGTCAGTAATATTACATGACTGTGCATCTCTTATCTTTTTCTTACCTTCTTCAACCTCGTCTTTTTCTACTTCTTGCTTTGATTTTATTCTATGTATCTATGTTTCAAATACCGTACTTCTGTATATCTCTGTTACGTAAGCTATTGATTTTCCTTATTAGCTATGGAATTGGAATCTTTAAAAATACATCTATGCGTGTTTTCATTATATTTATTGCTATAAAATTCTACAATATATTATACATATATTTTTGCAAATTTTAGGAACGGTGTGAGTTAAATTTCCAAAAACATATATTTACTATAAAAATATTTCGAAAATATAAATTTTGATTCCAAAAAAATTGATGGAATAAGAAAACATATAATTTTATGTTGGTGCAAATACAACAGCTAATTAAATGCCGCTGCCAATAACTTAGCACAAAGCTTCGTTAACAACATTCCTCTGCAATCATTTACCTAATAAAAAATAAAATAAAATTATAGAATGATTTACAATGTAAAGAAAAACTATTCTCATTCTACATGATCTGAAATTGTATTGAGAATAAGATTATGTTTACCCGAATAGTACAAAAAATATTGTTATATTTTTATAAAATTAAACAAATTAAACAAATATTTAGAACTTATTACTGAAATCGATTTTCGTAACATAACTATTAGTAGCTAAAATATTGTTGAATTATACGAAGCTGTTTGATTATCTATAGAATATAACTAGTAATGAGATCAAATTAAAAATTTCTTACTCCAAAAAACAGCAAGAACCGTATTTTTAGCATCAAAAATCGTTATGAAAAACCTTAATAGGGTATAAAACGACAAATAATAATGTAAACAAATGAAGGATGTGAAAAGAAGAATTTTGAGCCCTAAATTATCGAAATTGTTTAAAGGGTTGCTGAGATATGACTGAATTTAGAAAAAAAAATTGTAAATTTTCTTCAACAAAAAAAAAACATAGCGTAAAAAAATTTTACATAAAAAATGAAGCTGTTTTATTACTCTGTCAGATACAACAATTAGGGAAAATTAATAAATATTTTTTTACCCTTAAAGTAGCCAAAAATCGTGTTTTGGACATAGAAAATCGTTATGAAAACCTTAACAAGATGTAACACTAAAAATTTTCCTAGATAGTGGACAGGACGAATAAAAATAATTTATATAAGAAATTTTATTTTCAGAACTATTTAATCTTTTCAAGGAATACGACTGAATTTCCACAAAAAACTTAGTGTTTCTTCAATAAAAACCAAACAAAATAGCTAATGAAGATGATTTGAATTAAAAAATAAAGCTACTTCAAAGTGTTATAAGATAATACTATCAAAAAATTCGAATTCAATATTTTCACTCTTCAAAAAATGAGAAAACCGTTTGTGAGTAAAAAATCGTTCTAAGAACCTTAATAAGGTATAAAACATAATTTTTTTTCCAAGCCACCATACAGATACGAAAATAAAAATTTTAAGCCCAGCATCATTGAAATCTACCGTTGGGATTCTAAGATATGACTGATTACATACATGCATACATATATGTATACACACATACACGCGCGCGCGCATAGACACACACAGACACAAAATTTCCACGAAATTTTTGTTTTTACCGACACAAAGCTTCCTCTATGGGGATGAAAAATGTTGCAAAATAGTAATAATTAGTAAAATAACACTTTAAAGAAGTAAGTATTATAAAATTGTATGAATATTCATTACATCAGTAGTCATTAATATTTATTTTTCATATCGAAAGCTTTGTATCGTTAAAAAAAAAAATTGATGGAATACGTTAATAATGTCTTATAAAGTGTCTAAAATGAAAAAATACCATTTTTAGATAAATTCTGTCTGTGTGTGTGTGTCATTGTATGTGTGTGTGTTTGTGTGTGTGTGTGTGTGTGTGTAAGATTTTTGTGGAAAATCAGTCATATCTTAGAAACTCTTCGAGTAATTTCAATAATTCAATGTTAAAATTTTTGTTCTTATATTCTCATATTATTTCAAAAAAAAATTAAAATTTTTTAACTTATTAAGGTTGTTAAAAAATTTTAAATCGATTTTCTTAATAGTTGGTTCTCGTAGTGCAGTCAAACAGGTTCATTTATAGTTGAATATTTTTTTTTACAATATGTCGTTCTTTTTTTATTAGAGAAAATCTACAATCTTGTTTTCTTGAATCAATCATACCTCAGAAAATCTCTAAATGATTTCAATGATCAAGGGCTCAATGTTTCTTCTTATATCCTTGAATTAGTTTACAAAAAGATTCTTCGTTTTATACCCTATCAAGGTTGTTATAGCTATTTTTGATGCTAAAAAACGATTTTTGCTGTTTTGGGAATGAAACAATTTAAATTGATTGTGTAAATAGTTATTTTCCATTGATATTTAAATAGCTTTATATAATTTAACTATATTTTAGCTAAATAATAGTTATATTACGTATATCGATTTCAGTGATAAGGTCTAACTATTTCTTCAATTGTTTGTTATTCAAAAAAAATTTACCAATATTTTTTGTACTTTTCGGGTAAAAATTGTAATTTTATTTTCAGAATAATTCCACATCGTGTAGCATAAAAACAGCTTATTTTCACATTTTGAATCATTTAAATATAAAATTTTATTTTTTGTTATTTAGAAAGTTGCAGAAGAATGGTGTTGAGGAAGCTTTGTGCCAATTTATTGGAAGCGTTTTTAAAGTTGGTCAAAAAAACAAAATTCCGAAACTTTAAAAACAGACTAGGTTGATTTTACATGTAAATAAACTGCGGTTTAATATTCTACACCAAACAATTTGTAAAGATCACCATGTTTCAGCCATAGGCGTTATATGGCACTTGTGGCAAGCCTTCATAATAGATACATCATCAGGTGCGACGTGAAAGGGCTGTATTTATTTTGCATAAACATCATTTTACACTATTAACAACCACTAAAATTATGATGCAATTAGTAAGGGCACACTGACAAAAGAAATACACTGTTTCTAAATTGTGTGAATATAAATTAGATTAAAAGTTTTAACATTCAAAGTTGGTAAAGAAAGCGGGATCCCAAAGACGGAATTAGGGTTTTTTTACTATTAAGTATCTCAAAAACGGTGCAGTAAAGTGATAAAATGCACTGGATTAAATATTCTTACGTTACTACGAATATTCTATCACAGTTTTAGCAAAAACGCATTTTCAAATACAGTGTAGATGCTATCATTGTTATCAAAGTTTTTAAATACTCCGAATAGGTCATAAAACTTCTTCAAACTCATTTTCCAATAACATATAAACGTTTTTATATGCAATCAAATATGTTATTTAGGCATACAAGTTCTATCTAAATATTTCAGGAATTTATTGATTGATATGTGTGTAACAAAATATGATTATAATTTAATAATACGCTATGATACACAAGAAAAAGATATAAAAATTACACATTTGTGCACGTCTAACTTGACTTATTTTTGAAATAAATATATTACAGATTTTAAAATATATTCATTGGATGTAAAAATAATGGAAAGTGAAAATTTTCCATGTGCCTAACAAAATGAATTATATGAATCTTCTTGATACATTAAAAAATTATTCAATATAAAAATTCGACGCTTTATGAGCTTCGTGAAATTTTCCCCTGATCATATTATTTTGAGAAAATCAAACGAAGTTTTTAATCATGTTTGCAGTGCAGCATACATACGAAAACATTAAAGACAAACAAGTTGATCAAAAATCTTCTTATAGTCGATCTCATTTTTATGAGCCCCTTCAAAGAAATACTCCGCTTCATAAGTAGTATAACTATTGAAAGGTCAAAAACAAAAAGCTATAATGGAGTGTGGAAAGAAAAATTTTTTTTTCTTTATGAGTTGATCACGACCCTAAAAAAATACTAATAGAATTCGTGGGTATGTATTTGTTTTCTGAATAAAGAAATAGTGTTAAGTGGAGTTTTCAGGAGCAAAGAGTTTTACATATCTTTCAATTTGTAAGAAAATTTTGCGTCGAAATACGTTTTTTAAGATTACATATTTTTTGTGTTGTGCGGTAAAAAATAAATTTGAGCAGCTGAAATCAACGTGAGTTTTCTATAGAGGTAATAATAAGCATAATTTAGTAGTAAAGTCTTTTTGTCAGGACAACATCTAACTTTTTACAGTCGTACAAAAATTTGTTAACATAGTTGAGAAAGGATTAATGGAATACTTATTTAATAAATAAATTTTTTATAAGATATGTAGTACACTACCGACACTATGTACTTATTTATTAAATTATGAATTCTACGATCTACGTTACCATTGATGGTGATTGAATGATCTAAGAATAATTAGAGCGACTAACTCTCTTTTGAATTCAAATCTGGCGTTTATTGAAAAATCAATTGTAATTTTATAATACTTTACTTAAAATACAATTATGCTTAATCCACAACTTGATAGCTTGACGCAAGGAAGACTGGATTGAAATTTAACAAAGTTACTGAGTCCCACGAGCGCGTATTCGGATGAACAGTAGAGAAGTGCTCGCAGGCGTTTAAAGCTCGACAACCGAAGGCAGACCTGCCCGCTACCAAAAAGGCCGGGTCAAGCGGGCCGCTGCCCACTGTACAAAAACCTTATAAGACGAGAGACTAAACTTGTAACCTTACTATAGGCTCTAACAGAGTTAAACTTAACCAATCGTAGTCTTAAGCTGTAAATACACAGGAAACGCTTAAACGCCCGAAAATATAAATCAATCCTGTCCAATTTCCTCGGCCCTTGCGTCGACAAGGATCGAAGAAATGAAATTAACTCATAAGTAAGGGTGAACCTCTGTTCATTTACAAACAAATTAGTAAGCATAAACCTAATAATAAAGTAAGAATATGAAATTAGCTAAAACTAAACTATCGGCCCACCTCTAACTCATAATTTGTGCGTAACAAGATAAGTTTAGGTCTAGTCAGAACCGTATTATCAGAGCAAACTTAGGCAAGTCGGACTTTGAAATCAGAGCTTGGCATAACTTTGACTACTCTAACTAGAGGCCATCAACTGGGTGGGGAGCTCTCAGACTTGATGAAACAAGATCACCGACTTGAAGAGACCTTTGCGACTTACAGCACTCAAATTGACTTTGTAAAGTAACCAAATAGGCCCGTGACCATTGACGCCAGAAACTTCGAACCAAGTATGAAATAAGCTTCAAACGCTGCAAACAAGTAAGTTTACTTTAGGAGTAATCACAGTCAGGGAAGCCTGAAACTGGTTTTAAGTTAAGTAAATGAACTGGGGTTAAAGATTCAAGATTTGATGGGTCTTTACTGATTGGAAAGAAAGAGTAAAAATTTAAAACTAATTTAACTTGACAAAGCAAAGTAGAATATTCTACAAAAGTAAGAACCTTGGTTCCTACGACGGTCCTAAAATGGTGCTTTACAGATTTCAATACGGTCTCCCAAACACCTTCAAAATAGGGAGCAGCAGGGGGGATACATTGAGAAATTTTGTAGCTACTGTATGCGACTTGCATAATTCAATCCACCTCCGACGTAATTCAGATTCTGCTTCAATAAAGTTAGATGCTCTATCACTATACAAATTCGAGCAATGACCCACTCGAGCTCTTAAACGTTGAAAAATGTCAATGAAACTTTCTGTACTGTAATTCTCTACGATATCTAAATGGACAGGTCTAGTACTCATGCACGTAAAGACAACTGCATACCTTATATTGATGCCCTTTTCTCTTGTTTTCGAAAGCCTTAGTGGGAAAGGGCCAGTGTAATCCACGCCGGTTCTTTAAAAGGCTAGTTAAATTCAAGCACCAGGTAAGTCTGCCACGATTTGAGACAATGGCAAAGCAAAGTCAAGCTTGCAAGTCATACACTTAGTAGTGATGAAACGAACACTCTGGCAACCCCGAATAATACAGAACTTAAGACGACATGTGCTTAAAGTGAGTTGAAAACCTTCGTAAGATGTGAGCAGATGAGCTTGTTCTATAACTAAACGAGTGAGGTGATCGTGAGAAGCTAACAATAACAGGCGCTTAGCTTGGAACTTTAGTAAAGAATTAACTTGACGACTTCCAACTCTTAATAAATTATCCACAACAAAGGGCTTGAGAGACAGTATTAAACTCTTGGAGGGCAAAGTTTTTAGCTTACAATTGTTGTGAGTTTTCGTGTGCGAACTAGAAGTCGTGGCTAGATCTTGTTGATTTAAAGTATTTGCCAAAAATTTAATTTCCATATCTTGCTTACAATGCATCTTTTAATGCAAGTAGACCATCAGAAAATTAGCATTTTTTTAATTCAATGAACTTAGGCAAAGGCTTAAGACTGTAAATTATTGCAGATAAATTTAAAAAAATCAACTGCGACTTATTAGAGGTGACACGCTGAAACCATTTATAGAAGAATCTAAGGCAACAAGCCGTTACTCTCAAAAGTTTTCTCAGAGTAGAGTATTTATAATAGAGCTCCTACATATCTTGTGTAAGATTTTGGTGGTTTCTCACGATGTTGGTTGGCTCTTCTTGTGGCCTGTAAGACTTATCAGACTAAAAAATTGGATATCGCGGCCAAATGACTAATAGGACCAGCTGGTGAATATTGCTACAACGACTCGTGACGAAAGTAGGCCACCTAAAAGGGTGCAATCCAAGCCAGTACAAAACATCGTTAAAGTCAGATCACAAATAAAGAGCATCAACCCGTTGACCAATACCTTTAGCAAAATAGTCAGCATGTTTCCATAGGAGGTGGGCTACACAGAGCTCGAGTTTGGGGATACTCAATGTTTTAATGGGAGCCACTTTGGTATTCGATAGTAAAAGAATTACGTGAACTTTATTTTCCTAAACTACTTAAGTGTATATTACCGCAGCATAGGTGGATTTTAAGGCGTCTCACAGTAGGAAAAAAAGCACTTTTTTTGGAAAAAATCTGCCTTTACTACAAGTCTTCACCGATTTTAAAAATGTTTTCTAAAAAATACTTGAAAAGTTATGGGCGTCACAGTATCATTGCGACTTTTTTGATTTAGGTCCAACATAACCCCAAAAAAAATGATAAACTACAGAAAATTGCAAAATCGTGCTTCTTTCTTTAGAAAAAAGATGTTTTCATGGTTTAAATTGATAAGTAATCTAACAATCATTATTCTAGCTAGAATCAAACAAACTCATCAATTGTAAATAGTATTATAACCTACAAAAATAAAAAATATGTTTATAATAATGACTTTTTTGGAAAAAAATCTGCCTTCACTACAAATCTTAATTGATTTCGCCATTTTTTTTTAAAATAC
Organism: Copidosoma aretas; assembly: GCA_030522625.1. Lineage (NCBI taxonomy): Eukaryota > Metazoa > Arthropoda > Insecta > Hymenoptera > Encyrtidae > Copidosoma > Copidosoma aretas. The sequence goes on from JAPYYV010004762.1 coordinate 25,797, forward strand.
TCATAAGGTTATGGGCTTCACTGTATCACTACGACTGTTTTGATTTAGGTCCAACATAACATGAAAAAAAATGATAAACTACAGAAAATTGCAAAATCGTGCTGTTTTCTTTAGAAAAAATATTTTATCATAATTTAAATTGATAAGTCATCTAATAATCATCATTCCAGCTGGACTCAAACAAACTTATCAATTTTAAATGGTACTATAACCTACAAAAATGAAAAATATGTTTATAATAATGACTTTTTTTGGAAAAAATCTGCCTTCACTACAAATCGTAACTGATTTCGACAATTCTTTCCTTTAAAATACCCATAAGGCTATAGGTGTCACTTTATTCTTGTGCCTTTTTTGATTCAAGTCCAACATAACCTCAAAAAAAATGATAAACTACGGAAAAATGCAAAATCGTGCTTCTTTCTTTAGAAAAAAGATGTTTTCATGGTTTAAATTGATAAGTAATCTAACAATCATTATTCCAGCTAGAACCAAACAAACTAATCAATAGCAAATGGTACCATAGCCTACAAAAATGAAAAATATGTTTATAATAATGACTTTTTTCGAAAAAATCTGCCTTCACTACTAATATTAACCGATTTTAACAGTTTGTTTTTTAAAATACTCGTAAGGTTATGGGTGTCACTGTATCTTAGCGATTTTTTTAAATTTAGGTCCAACATAACCACCAACAAAATTATAAACTACAGAAAACTGAAAACTCGTGCTTTTTCTTTAGAAAAAATATGTTTTCATGGTTCAAATTGATAAGTTATCGTACAATCATTATTGAAATTAGAGTAAAATATATTAAATAATAGTGAATAAGACTATAACCTTAAAAAATGAAGACAAGATCTTGTGCAGAATAATGAATTATATTAGGAAAAAAAAACTGTCTTTGCCCCAAATCTTGAGCGATTTTTATGTTTACTTTTTAAAATGCTTGTAAAGCTGTAGGTGTAACCGAGTTTTTGCGGTTTTGTTAATGACAATATAACATGATCTAAAGGATATGTAATTTTTTATAATTAGAAAGATATTAATATAAAATTTATTAACAATAATGTTTACTGTTATCAGTTGACTAATGTATGTTTATATATACTGTCTACAAAATTTAGATTAGCCAGAATGAACAAATCATGCCACCGTAACCCTACATAAGTCATCTTTTTCATTTAGTTTTAATATTTTCAATATTTTCTAGTACGTATTAAAATGCAAGCAGTAAGTCTCTTTGGATTACTAATGCAAGAACGCACGAGATAGGGTTTCGTTTGTAACAATTTATCTACGATTAATAATCTTCATACTGACTAGTTTCACTAATACAAAGATTTAACTTTTGTCTACTTAATCCGTCTTTATTGTATATTCCCTTCAAATTAATGAATTATTTTACATTACGTAAATATTTTGTAAGTATAGCATCTAGTTTTCTGAAAGATCGAATATATCCTACAAAATATGCTGAGGTCAGAGCATTTTACGATTGTGTATGAAAAAGAGAAGAAATTTATCACACATGTATACTTTCTCAACCAATTTTTAAAAGACAAATTTTTTAGTTCTTTCACTTAATCCTTTTCGACTTTTCTTCAGATGACTGCAGTGACATAAGGTCTATATAAAATTTCAAGAAAATCAAAGGATTTCAATAGATGTTTGGTTGAATTTAATTAATCATGACATCAATTTAAACCATCAAAACACCTTTTTTTTAAAGAAAAAAGCTAAATTTTGCAAATTTCTGTAATTTGTTTTTTTTTTCTTGAGGTTATGTTGGACCTAAATCAAAAAAGTCGCATTGATCATTGAAGCTCATAACCGTACGAGTACTAAAAAAAAAAAAAATATGGTAAAATTGGTTAAGATTTGTAGTGATGGCCGATTTTTATCTAAACAAAGTCATTATTATAAACATATTTTTCATTTTTTTAGGGTATGGTACCATTTACAATTTATTAGTTTGTTTGAGTCCAGCTGGAATAATGATTGTTAGATTAATTATCAATTTAAACCATGAAAACATCTTTTTTCGAAAGAAAATGCACGATTTTGCAATTTTTTTTGGGTAATGTTGGACCTAAATCAAAAAAGTCACAAGTATACAAGCGCTCATAACCTAACAAATATTAAAAAAAACAAATTTTCAAAATCGGTTAAGATTTGTAGTGAAGGCAGATTTTTTCCACAAAAAGTGCTTTTTTCCCACTGTGCGTCTGCGAACCCATGTAGTTATGTCAATTGTACCCCGGAAAAGAAAGAATTTTACTGAGAAATTTTTCAATTATTCAATTTATGAACCCTCTATCAACCATTGAGTCCAATGGCTGAGTGTTTCTTTGGGAATTTGAGAATCCCAGTCTACTTTTTTGAACTATAAAGATTGCAACAGAATCTTACCATAAACTATAACTGGGGCGACCCAATCTAATGGATCATATAAAGGAGAAACGTAAGAAAGAACGGATCTCTTGGACCAAATTCCTTAAGTTGAGGGTTGGAAGTTAATTCGAAAGCAAAAAACATCTTCTAAAGGAATCCATACTAAACCTTAGATCCGAACGGAAGAAGCAGTATCATTCAGGGTGACTAATAAAGTACAACTTACTTATTTAAGTGGAATGACCTTAAATAGTTCTTGATTATTGTCAGACCATTTATGCAAGGAAAATCCACCTAAAGACATAACGTTGCGTAATTGGTCGCATTTTTCCAGAGCTCACGATAAACTGTGGCTATCCGAGATAACATCATCCATATATACTTCGCTATTCAATGCCGTAAAGGCCAAAGCGAATTTTTCTTTATAATCAGATCCCAATTGTAGGACAACTCAGAAAGCCGAGAATGGAGAGCAATCTAATCAATACGTAATAGTTATCAAAGAATATATTTGCAGAAGATCACTTGCCTTGAACCCCTAAAGTATGCATTGATATCTTCGATCATTTTTGCGCAACCCGATTTGTTGAAAAATTTTTTCCATATCAGCAGAAAAGACAAACTGATAACTTCTCCAAGTAACGATGAGATCTAAAAGGCTGGGCAACAAATTTGGGCCTACATAGAGTATATCGTTCTGAGAAGTCCCCGAAAAAGTTTTGGAGGAAACATTGATCACAGTTCACAGCTTGATAGAAGAACAAGCCTGCCTAATTGCACAATGATGAGGCAGCAACCAAAATTCATCGACTAGTTCACCATCCAAATTGCACATTTGATCGAGATTAAGGTACCCTTCCATAAATGCGACATACAAAGTAACAAAAACTGAGGTAGCTTGGAATCTACGTTCAAGGCTCTGGAACATGTTCAAGGTTAGAAAAAAGAGGATTCTCGCGATCTTAAAGCAAGGCTGTGGGGTCTAATGTAAACGGCAGTCAAACCATATAACGCGCAGACTCATGTTAGGAATGAGTAGTTTGGAAATGATGCTCACAAGCTGCCTCATTTGGATTTGATTCGGATTTAGGGCTGCAAACTAAATCTTCGATTTCCCAAAATCGTTGCAACAAGGGGATTAGTTGCGTCTCTTTGAAACGATGCAGAGATACTTGACTACCAAGCGAATCATTAATTAGATCTATATTTACTAATATTAACCAACCGATATAAGTACAAGTGGCGATAGGTTCTTCGGAAGTACCCTTACGAACTTCCCCTTCCACTATTCTAGCATGAACGTCAGCTACAAACATGAGACAAATCTTATCAGAGTTAACAAATAGAGTGTGCTCCAGCTCTTATCCTTCTAAATGACTCAAACTAGTTTTGAATCGATTGACAGGAGGTTTATACGGCGAAACACTTGGTAACACTTTGGCTTCAACCGTGAGTTTTAATTGCGATGGAAATCTGGGTCTTACTTCGAAGTTAATTATACCTATTTCTATTTCTACTAAGAAGTCTCCGGTGCTGCTAATAGGTATGATTGCCTTCTGATAATCTAACTTGAATAGAGAACTAAGAGTTTTAGAAATAATGAGACAATGAGAACATTGATCGATGAGACCACTAGCTAATAGCTTGATACTCGTTGGACCAACCACCCAAACTCGAACAGTAGCTAAAAAAATGGCTAAACCTCGGTAGGTTGGGTATTTAACGTGATAAGAGACAACCTCATGATTTCGTAATTTAGAAAAAACTGTCTTATCATAGGTAGTTCCAGAATTTACAGAATCAAGGCAGTAAATTTACTTTGTCAAATGCAAAAGAGTATGATTTCAGCCTTTGCAAGTCAAGTAACTATATTTTGATTTGCAATTCTTGACTAGATGCTTCCCTAGGCAGTTAAAGCATAACCTTTCTTTCGCAATTAAGATTTTCCTGTAATCCATTGTATAAGTTTTGAAACGATCACATTTACTGTGGGAATGATCACCCTCGCATATTATACACGTAATTTGAACTTTGACTAAAGTACTAGCCTTAACAGGAGGTCTGTTGGTATTATTTTCTTCGACTGAAGTGGATAAGAAAGAAGATAAACTATACAGAGCTGGCTATCGAAATAATTAGTTGAAGTTTGCCAAGCTAAATATATTGGTCATCTGTCAGGCAAATGGATTCGATTATATCTAATGCCTTTTCAGTAAGATGAGCGGGCAATTGATGAAACTTAACAATATTGTCAATATCTTCCTTTCTATGGACTAAAGAACGAAACGTGTCACGAAAATTCTTCTATTCCGAATACTTTCTCGAGAATTTAGGCAGTTTAATACGCGTAAGATATGAGTTACTAGTTAGGTAAGCCACTGTATTAGGTGGTAGCGGGGAGTACCGAGAGTCCTTGGGTATTAGCCATACTAATAGACTCGACAAAATCATCTTTAACGGAGTAATACAAATCTTTAACCTTCTGAAGCAATTCGGTAATATAAATGGGTCTTATCTACGAGAGTAAGGAGCCTAGCACAAACTACGTTACCAATTTAGGGGAGAGAATAAAAGAAGAAACTACAGCTTTAAACGGAGGGGAGGGTAGGGTTAGTGAGATTTGTTTACGTTACCAACTTTGAAACGAGTATCTTAAATAGAACCAAGAATGTATTAAAAACATGAGCCTTGCACTTCGGCCTTGAAGGAAGGGATGCTGCGAGTATATAAATGAATTTAGTGACTTATTTAAAGACCATAGACATATATAAATAGACTGCGCATTCAAGCAGGGACTCTGAAGCCATCATCACAGTGGTGGGGGAGAGTGGCTCAGAGACTTCGTCTCGCTCTATCGAGGAGAAGTCGTGTAATGTTAGAGAGAGACAGAATCTCCGAGCCACTCTCCCCCACCACT
>JAPYYV010004763.1:0-22831 GCA_030522625.1 Copidosoma aretas
TTGAGATCCTCATCAAGGCTGGTTCGGATGTGAACTGTGACATACACGGATGCACGCTACTACATTACGTAGTGATGGACTATTACGCAAAACTAAACTCCTCCCAAAAAACAAAGGTATCCTTTTGCTTGGAATCTTTGTTTTCGACCACTTCACAATTTACCGACACTAATTTCCATTTTTCATTCTAGATGCTACATTTACTCATCGAGGCAGGAGTTGATATCGATGCTGTCGATAGTCAGGGAAAGACGGCATTGCACTACGCCTGCCGAAACATGCACACGGATCAAACGGTTCTAAAACTGCTTCTCAAAAACGGTGCCTCGACCAACATACGGGATGGTAAAAACCGAGATTCTCTCAACTATGGGTTACAGAAACTGTGGTTTCCGGCCGCTGCCATGCTCATTCTGGAATACTACGATAACCAGACTGCGATCTTACAACGGTACAACAATTTGGTGAGCATCAGTGCACGATAAAAATGATTAACAATGACCTTGCCTCATAATCTTCAATGCTAATTTTATTTACTTGAAATCTCACATAAAAATTCAGTCCAAAACAATCCTGCGTCAATGTCACTTCTTAACCTCTCTATGGGTTTCAGATAACGGCACTGATCAACGGCATGCAACTGTTGTTCAAGTACGGAGCAAAAGTGAACACAAGCACACTGTTGTCCACTGTTATAAGCTACCGCGACTGCAGAATGCTTCAATTCCTACTGAGCATGGGAGCGACGTATGACTTTAAGGACGAGATCGTGGACCGGGTCATGCAACAAGGCTGCGAGGACATGTCAGAACTGCTGATCAGCCACGCAACCGTCTACCTCCTGAGGCGAAGGAACGACGGACCTCGAAATTTCGATCCGTTGAAGCTGGACTACCATCATAAGTTGTACTACATGCGGTGCAGGCAGGAATTGAATATCATGAGGAACACGCCGGTGGGCTACACCGACGTATCGTTCCTGGACATCATTGCCGACAGAGCCATAAAGTGCCATGTGCAGGATGAGCGCGTTATCGAGGCCTTGGGTGACGAAAACTTGTTGAATCGTTTTTCGATATACAAGGACCGACTAGTGGAGCGTTTCAACAGTGAAAAAGAGAGTTACGCGTTGATGTTGGGTGCCATGCGGGCTCTCAGTCATATCTTTGAGAAAGACGTGAACGCGTACAGTGTGATTTTCAGCCACATCATCGGGTACCTGACTCAGTCGGATTTGGACAGCCTGTCGTCAGTTTAATGCGCTTATCGCGTGACAAATATGTTTGTAATAAAAACAACGTCGCACGTCGTTCTCTCGTTATACTGCAATTATAAAGTCATCACAGGGTTTGAGTAAATAAAAACAGTGTGATGTGCCTCGCTTACTTGGTACTACATGAGAAACACGCATAGTCATCGCGTCTGGTATTAATTACAAATCGCCGACAGCGAATGGAAATTGATTTCTTACTCGGCACAACGACTGCCGAGTCACTTGCGCACGCGCACCTTGTGTACTGCTCATCATGCGAACGATAACTCACGTGCACGACTCCGATTGTATTTGCGCCCGATGCTCCCTGCCGGTCGTTTCTATCTCTACATGTACACGCGCTACGGTCGTTCTTTTGCATTTTCATGCTCGCGCTCATGAAAAATCCATCGCTCATACGGTGTCGTGTATTTGGTGTGCACAACGTGTATGTTGGATTGTCCGAAGCAAGGATGCAGCGTTCGGTGATGAATATGACGGATGCAGGAACAAGTGGCTCTCTCTCTCTCTCTCACACGCCGCGAGTGTATTATACGAGTGATGAATAGCGCGTGATTAAGCTTGCCTCGAAGCTTGCTCGTTTGATCCTGGCTTGTTGGGTTTTTTTGTGTGATTGTTATGCGTGTGTTTTAACTATAATTCTTACTGCAGCTTCGTGGTAATTTATGTATTACAATAAATAATTTATCTTAGCTACGTTTCTAATCGTGAAGCTATGCCGCAATTTTTCCCCCGACTAAACAAAAAGATGATGTCAAGGGTGTATATAATACGATATTCGATCGTCTGGATTAGTATTGATATTAGTCACGTAAGCATCTGTATACGATCAGCATGTAATCGATTGTAGTCGTGAGTCATATTTTTTCTCAATAAGGGAAAAAAATACCGTAACATCCAGGTAAAAAATAATGATGGCCAAATCAAACGATGGTGTCATACAAAATTACCGTGAAGCCACAGGAAATATTATATTCAAAATTCGTCCATCATACATCATCTCATCACTGCTTTTACAACGATATTGTACACTTACAATTGATTTCTTTTATAATATTTATGATGAAAAACAACAATAAAATGCAAAATAAATCATGAACAATTGCAAAATTATCAACAGCTTTTTTTTTCTTCATTTTTTCATAATTCATTCATGATCAAAATCGTGCAGAAGTTCCAACTTTGAATTCACGATTTCTATCAAACGTCAAACCACTCTCGAATATCGATACGTTTTCCACGAAGATATTTCCATCCCCGAAGAATATTCTATTTAAAAGTTCAGTGCCTCCAAAAACCTCCACGTGCCATTTGTTTTTTCACCTTAAAACTGCGGCAATCCCGACTATATCCCTTGATCTCCCTTGGAATTCTCTCGGCGAGAAACTTTGATATTCATACGGGCCGTGCGAGGTATTCGTAAAATTCAAGCACAAGCGGGACTTTAGTTTTCAAAACTTTTCACCGTTCCCTGCTCCTCCGTTATTGCACCCTAATTGTTTGACGTGCCACACGAGATAAAAATTCCTGCGCCCTCCCCCATAACACACTCTTCGCTGACAACCAGTGTGAATCCTGTACGTATATACAAACTCCATTCTTCCGAAAGCTCATCTCAACAACAACAACAACACCAACCAAAGATGCCAAGCGCTCTGACATCGGCCGGAGAAAAAGACGTTACCGCAAAATCCAAAGGGAAGCGCTTGGCGCAAAAAGTCCCCCCCCCCCCCCCCCCCCCCCCCCCCCCCCCTATTTCCTCCAGCAGTGGAACCTATAAATAAGTGTAAACCCGCGTTTCCACGGGCACTGCTCCGCGTCCCATTATCCCGCGGGAATGTCCTCTCGCCTCCTCCCCCTCGTTTTTTTTCATCCTCGTCCCCGCGCACACGCGTGCATCGGGATAGTCACGTCGAGTGAAAGTCGATGGTGGGCGTACGAGCAGTAGCCGTAGCAGTAGGGGATAGCAAGCAAGCAAGTATAAGTGTACAGGTACGTGACTCGACGACGACGCGGGGGCTCGTTAGGGGCTCCTCAATAAGGAGCGTTTTAATTGGCGGGCGGCCTTTATTTATAAACCGTTCGCGGGGATCCACGCGTCTCCTTATTTGGCGATAATGCTCTGGCCGAGGGCATTCGGAGGCTGCGTTTTCGTTCGAGAGCCCGCGTAATGCGATGAGACGAATGGAGCGAGCGCGGGAGGGAGGAGATTTTTCCCGAGTTGTTGCCCGAGGGGGTTTTTTTTGGGGGGGTCGGGTCTTGGGCGCGTGCGCGAGTATTGGGCAGTTGGTGGGAAATTTTTGCGCGCCCGGGTCGTTTTGAAAGTCGCTCTCCGGACTCTTGCGAGTGATTCCGGGTTTTTGGCGGTGTATGTGCTTTCTCCGGACTGGACGCGAGTTTTCGAGGTGTTATAGTGGAGGGAATGGTATTGATTACACGATTGGGAGAGATAAGGTACCTCGAGAGGTTATTGTCGGGAGGATGTTAGGTGTTCCGTAAATCGTTGTGAACGCGTACGGTAACTAACATTACCCTTTTCCGTAGATGTATGCGTTTGTATCCATTAACGAGATGTAGTGTCCAGCAACCAAGACACTTTTAAAATTGGTATCTGACATTGGGTGGTGATAGGAATCTAATAAAATAATGTAAGGAATCCAATAAAAGAATATAATGGATCTTTTGAGCGTTTTTCGTTGCGTTTTCAAACAAGAATTTTTTTTAGAAAAATTAAAGTTTTGTTCTATTCAATTGCCGTCCAGACATCATCTGGTTTTATTTACAGCAGACTCTCTAACACAAGTATCTCCAGACAAAAACAAAATACGCCTGTATAGATTTAGAATCCATATCGACGGTTGAGTTAAAGAAAGAGTTGACTCAGATTTTGGTTGAAGAAGGTATGAGTTCAATTTTTGATCAAAGAAGGTGTCGTTCGCAAAAAAATTTTCTTGTTAATTTTATAGTGGCAACATTGTTTGCAGAAACCACTGTCTGACTAAGTCCCTGTAATGTACACGGAGAGAAATTTTGGACTGTAAGAGCTTGCATATTCATTGCAATTTTACAGTTCGATATAATAAGGCTCCTACTGGGGTCTGATTTCGGTCTTCGATAACCGTAATAGCTTTCGAGATTAACCGTCACATAGCGTTAGTACAGCACACTTTAAGTACAAAAATGTAACAAAAAGTTAATTTTCAGATATTTAGCAAGTGATATGGTGGTCAATCTCGAAGTTTATTCCGATAATCGAAGACCGAAATCAGACCCCAGCCCAATGATTGGAATCATACAGTTCGATGCAGTGCCAAGCTCGTTAATAACAGAAAAATTGGGCGAATTTATCCTACCTTTGTGGGGGGTTATGGGGGTTTTTTTTTTAAATTGTGGGGGGTTGTGAGGGGGAGGATTGAAAATTGTGACTTAACTTAAATAACGCAGAAATTAAACGAATTTTACCCTATTTTGTGGGAGGCATGTGGGGGGGATTAAAAAATTGTGAGGGGGCGGTGGGGGTTTGTGGGGGAGGGAGGAAAGTTAGTCACAATAAAAATCACAGAGAAATTAAACGAATTTTACCTTAAATTGTGGGGGGTTTGTGGGGGGGGGGGGGGGGTTTTTAGTGCCGACCCCACCAAAATCACTATATAATATAGTAAGATATATATATTGGTGTAGGGACTTGCTCAGAAAGTGGTTTCTGCAAACTATGTTGCAACCACGAAATTAAAAAAATCCTACTGAGCTGACTTCTACTTTGATCTAAAAATTGAGTTGACTCTTTCTTTTACTCAACTGTCGATATGCAGAATTAGAAATTACATGCATGCGTCAAAACAAATCCAAACAATAAAGTTAATACTAAACTGAATATTACAACTATTCTCATGATTTTAATTTCTTGTGTTTTTCGAAAACTTATAAAATTCGGTTGATATTTAAAGATTATGTCTTTAATTATTAATGTCTTCAATTAATGGCATAGAAATATCAAGCGAACATGTGTACTTATATCGTTCGTTAGGAGAAGATTGTATCTCTAACATATTTTTGTTTTAAAAAGGTATATCAAAGTATTTTTCAAAAACAGCGAGTCAAAAAAAAATTCTAAAAATGTATATCAAAATTTTTTTTTCAAAAGCATCGTTTAGCAAAATTTTGACGAAAATAGCAGCACAACACGATGCGTTGTCCAAAAACTGTACTCTGTAACTTTGTATACTCTTATTTTATCGAACTTGCTTTGCCTACATTATGTCTGACCGCGGCGCGGCGGAATGGGTGAAATTTTGTAATAGATTTTCAACCTTATTCTAAATCAGCTAGGAATCTTTTTCCTAATTTTTAAGAAGATTCTTTTCATCCGGATCGTCGATGTATCGTTTGGTTTTTTTTTTTAATATTATATTGAGATAAGATGTTTTTGAAAAAAAATAATTCTAAAAGATTTTTAAGTCGCTTTCGAACAAAAATGTTCAACATACAACGTTCACCCTCACCATCGACCCAAAATCAAAGACGCCTCGTTCACCAGCATCAAGTTTTCAGTTTGAAATTAAACCAAAGGCAGCCAAACAAATGACATTCGCGCCTCAAGTCGCCGCCCCGATCGTGACTCCGATGAATAACGAAAGGCCATATAAATATTCAAGTGTACTCACGGGCCCTCGGCACGCTGCTCGGTGCTCCTGAGATCTACTCTGTTAGCCAAACTTAATGCATAACAAGCGACCCTTCGTCCGCTGCAGCCACTCGCAACGACGACAACAACAACAACAATACCGCGCAGTGCTGCACTCGCGCAAAACACCGCGCCACACTCGAGCGAACCTACGTACGCGCCATTATCGCGCCACCGGTGACAAAAACCTTCGCGCTCGCGCGTTCCCTCGCACGTGCCAGCGCGCCGAACAACTGAGGAAAAAAGTTTTATCGCCCGATCTCACGGAAACGACGACAAGCAGACGCGCGCGCGCGGCAGAAACGAGAGCACACCGCGATCGAATTGTGCGAACGCAGCGCGGGGGACGGAAGCGAGAGTTTCGCTTCATTAATCCTTGATTAAGGCGCCTAATTAGGGTCAGTTTCGAGCGGCGCGCCCGCGTGGACACGCGCTGGCCGGCCGGAATTTTCTCCCGGACCCAATTTTCATCAACAACGACGACGACGACGACAACAACACTTGCTCGACGGCGACTCGCAATTAACGGGCCAATTAGCGTCCCCCGCGTCCTTTGCGCCCCCGCGACGTATCTCTCGCGTCTTTTGCATACATGGGCGTAAGTAAGCATACGCGCAAGTACGGCCCGGCGGAAGCGTAGGAGAGTTTTATTAGAGGTGCACGTGCGGGGGGGGGGGGGGGGGGCGCGAAAGGGCGGGGCGGGGGGGGCCGGGGGGGGGGGGGGGGGGGGGGGGTTGGGGGGGGGGGGGGGGGGGGGGGGGGGGGGGGGGGGTCGCGAAAGGTCTGCTGCTCCGGCACAGAAGAGGAGGAGGCGAGAGACGTGACTCCGAGATGATGTTTACGACGTGGTGGGTGACGTCGGCGGTTCGGCCGTTGGAGCGTGCCGTGTCGGTGGGTGTGTGTAGCGGTGAAGTTTAGCGAATTTTCTCATTGAGCGAGCGCTTTCGTATGCAGGGCGACTCGGGCTCGGCCATTGAGTGTATGTACGTGATGGGGCGTGGATCTCGCGGCGGCTATTATTCTGTTGAGGAGACTTTTTGCCCCATTGTCATCTTGTTTGATTCGATCGAGTTGTTTTTGGCGGGGCTGGTGACCCGAGGTGCTGGTATCGGGGAAGTGTCATTGGATAAAGGGGCTTTTCGAGGAAGGTTGGGATAAAAAAAGGCTTGGCGGCTGTAAAAACTGGATTACACAGCCACACTGTAATTCCGAAGATTTGAAAACGAAACATGAAAATGCAATACTGTCAATGATCTTGTTGTCGAAAGAAACATTGTTTGGTTTTGTACACGAAGAAGCAACCAAATAAATAAAATAATGGATGGTATTTCATCGATTATAACGATTCACATAGTTGGGGTACCTCACAAAATAATATTCGACAGAAACACTTAGACTATACATATTGTGTGCCAGATCGGGACAGTCAACAGAGATAACTATGAAAAAATAGGCAGAGAGACATAAATTTAGAAATATTTTCCTGGAAAGTATGGAAATTCAGAAAGACAGACAGTATACAATTAGAGATTTAGAGACTCAGAAACAAAACAAAGATGTATAAATGTAAGTTTGGAGGTTTCAAGGCAGAGCTATAAAGACAGAAATACAGTGTCAGAGATTTAGTGTTGGATGTCAATGTCTCTACACCTCTGTGCCTTTGTTTCCAATTCTCTAAGCATCCATCCCCAAGTCTCTGACACTGTATTTCTGTATTTATAGCCCTGTCTTTATACCTCTAAACTAATATTTCATTATCTTTATTTTACATCTATGTATCTAAATCCCCAATTCCATACATCTCTGTCTCTACGTATTTACGTATCTTTTTTCGCACCAATGCCTTTAAATGTATGTCTCTCTTCGTCCATCGTTTCGTAAATATCTAGATGGCAAGCACATTTCGAAAGAACATGCGACGGTGATACAAAAATAACGCAACCATTAAAATGTAAGAAAAATCTGAGAACATTGACTGCATACAACACGCAACAAAGACTACGCGGTACGTTGCATCAGGGTCTGAAACGTAGCAAGCAGGCGCGTAAACGAGAAGAGATGATTTATGCTGATTCCACACTGTCCAGTGGCCAATTCCCGATCGGACGCTAAAATTTGCCGAGTGACCCGGAGTGTTTCAAAAGAAGATTACACACGAGCCGTTCGAAAGGAAGAACCATCGGAGCTGCTGGTCGGTACAACAACGAAGGACCGCGGTCGGGAAAAAGTCATCGCAAATCACGATGAGCTAGCTCTCCTGCATTGGCGTGCCGATTTCGAGGGGAACTGGAACGCGAGGACTGCCACACTCCCTTGACCCTGGCTCTGCCCGGATTCCCGGACCAGAAACCCAATCGCTCCTCCTACCTCGACCGCGAAGACACGGCGCACGCTCGGCACGGGGTGCGATCAAAAATCAACGGCTCGCCGAAACACTCGTGAGACGGCGAAAGCGCGAAGGCACGGCAAAAACAGCGGCGTTCGAGAACACGCATTATGCGGGCGCGCCGTAGGGTGGAAAAAGGAAGGAAGCGTCCGGGGATCTTGATCGTGCGCGCCGAGGATGGATCCGTGCAGGTTTGTGTACGGACGGAGGAACAGAGCACGGCTGTACAGTGACGTGGGGGGGGGGAGGCTCTTGGCTCGGGCGCAAATCAAACATTTGACTTTGTTGTTTGCGACGCCCCCCCCCCCAGTGTAAGTCCGTGCTCGTGAGGGTACTATCGTAGCTGAGGCAAACAGAGGTGTGGAAAAAATTTGCCAGTGAGAGGATTTGGTCGGTTGTCCTTGGCTGTGTGAAGGATTACGGGGATAGGTATGTACACGTGGTGCAGGTACAAGACGCTTGTTGTCTGTAGTTTGGAGGGCAGGTATTTTGTTTGGCGGGATGTGAGGGGGACGATGAATTCACTTCTTACCTTGGCTATACGCGTGTCTTGTTTCGCTCTCCAAAATTGATTGGTCGAATTTCACTTTAAAGCAGTAAGATGTTGTCTGGACTTATTCAAAATCTGTACTGACGAGTAAATTTTATCGACTCAAGTTTAAAGAGTCAAGGCATAAAGTTACCGTGCATTGGACGACGGATCAGGGCAATTTAGTATGATGCATATTCTAGCTTTCTTTATTGAGCGATTATTTTGTAACAGTAATACAAGGCTAGTGTGCATTTTTATTGGGTGAATTTGAATTTGTTCCAGAACGTGCAGTAATTAAAGTTTAATGTTTCAAAAATTGCAGGTTGGACGGTTTTAACGACTGCACGCAATTATTCGGATGTGTCTTTACGATTTGATGATTTATAGCACAATTATTTCGAAGTAACTTAACGACTACTTTAATGAAGACATGACCACATGAGCTAAACCCCGACTGCGTAATGACGGTGTTACCTTTAGGGGGGGAAATATATAAAGAACACGTCTCAGGTCGCATCTTTACGACCATGCGGTCATGTTATACATCAAAACCAGCGCAAAGGCTTGAGAATATTTATTTTTAAAAGACACTCACCATATCAAGAGCCAAGTGTTACGGCACTTTTACCGAAATATAAGTACTTAACAGCAATCGAATCCTTACCTGTAAAAGAAACAAAGAGCATTAAAATCTATCGATCACAAAAGATGAAGAAATATTTTTTGTCAAAAATATCATAAACAGTGTTTTAATAATTTTAGAAAATTTCTATACTATTGCACGCACCTAGTATCGTCAGAAGGGTAGCTTTGATTTTAGTACAACTTTCAAATACTTTGTTGATCATCAAGAACTATTTTCTTGTCATACATCGATCATATGGTTGAAAGAAAATTCGAAAATATAACCGACTAAATGTGAAAAAGTTTGGGGAAGCCGGACATGGATTAATTTTCAGCGATGTTTTTCAAATAATGGATACTAGTTTTCTTTATTTCGTCAGCGCAGCACAGAAAATGGATCTACTGGAAGTAGATGGAGGATCTATAACTCCTCAAAAGATATGAATTAAGGATCGCGTTGAAATGTACGTGCGAACGATCGGTATGATCCCAACTGCGACCTTATACTTTTCAAAATACCCCTCAACTATACCTAACCGTCCGCCACATAGGAAGTCGATTCAGAACCAGCAATCTTCAGTCCCGAGTTGTCCCATGGAAAGCCAACAGAAATTGAATTCGAGTCGGACCCACCCTCTTACGCATGCAGACCGGGGCGCCGAAAATTCCCATCCGACGGAGAAGAGCATGATCCTACGGCTAACGTCTATTCAGGCGCGAAATAGCCCAATCAGAAGTCAGTCGACGATTTTCGTGCGCGTAGCAGCGCGCTTAGGCAACGATGCGCGTGAGCGGAAAACCCGATCGCGAGGATTTTCGTGAGAAAGAGGTGGAGCGAGAGACCGCATTTGGAACGAATGGAGAGGATGATATAGTGCGTAGGAAGCGATCGATGTTCTCTGTTGGTTATGGAAACGCGATTCGGTGTATTATCTTCTTTGCCGATTTGGTTTCTATTCTGATGCACTTGTCGATCCGACCTGTGCACGATGAAACCGTGAATTCTCTCGCTCACTTGTTCGTCCACTATTCTTTTAGCTCTCCATATCGTATTAGAGGTGACCGATGATTGGTTGGAGAAATGGGATGGAGATCTAATCATCACGCGAAAGACAGAACGAACTTTTTTGATCAGAGATGGGTCTTCTCTTCCTCTGGAATATTCGATTCTTCGAACATGGAATTCATTTATCATTCATATTGGAAATAAGGCTACTGATCAATACCAGAGATGGAGTTTTGTGTCATTAATACAGAAAAAACCTAAAAAGGTAGTGTCATTACACCAAATGACTTTTCAAGTGAAAGACCTTTTTTAATTTTAATTTCAAAGGTTTATTCAACAATTTGTTACAACAGTCTGGTTCAACGGTCAAGAAAAATCTGCTCCCCGGACAGTAATTCGTTCCGGCTGACAGCTCGAGTAAACAAAAAAAAATGCTCCCATGGCAACGACGCAATAAAAACGAACAAACGAGAAAGAAGATGAGCTCCTTCGAGCCCCCAGCTAACGGAAAGCCTTGTGCTTTTCCGATCGCGTATCTTTTCCATGATTGGAAAGACTAAAATCACGCCCCTGAAAGACTTATCATTCCGTGACGTGGCTCACGCATCGGGACTAGTTCGACCGAGTGCAGTAAACAGCTAGTCTAAAAACTGAATCAGATAAATGAATACATTTAAAGCGCAGCCGCAGCGATAACAATAATTGTTCTGTTCGGTAACAGGCAGTACAGTTATCACTTTGAAAATTAAGTTATGGATGAAGAGCCATGATGATCATGATCATTGTTATTGTTAGACTGTGATGAGAAATTCTTTCCTCGATAGGAAGTATTTACCAACTGCGAGATTATCACTTGGACAGAAGAAGGTAATAAAATTATCAATAGTAATAAAATGGAATAGTTAATCCGAGTAATAAAAAGAATGATTTATGAAATTGTAATATCACGAACAGCAAAATTATCGATTGACATGATTTGACGTTCGAACTTTTAAATCTCCTGGAAGTAATCATCATTTATAATTCATTCTTACAAGAGGGGAAAAAAATAACCCTCGATCTCAAGTACATAATGTTTTCGCCACGTGCGAACAGTATTCCTCATATCAGGCTGCCGCGAATTTCCAGCGGAAGCAACGAACGCAATGAAACAAAAACAAGTGGGCAGCTCTGTTGAAAAAACTAACTGCCTGATGGGGTTTATTTTCTCCGTAACAATGTATCTCTGGATCCATGCGCGCAGAAGAAAACCTCGTTGAAAAAACATTCCATACGTTGCAACGAAACCCAGTGATATTCAAACTGTCCGCAATAACGAAGAATGCACGGTGCAAAGAAAACAAACCATCGAACATGCAAACAAAGACGAATGAAAACAAACCGTACTCCAATTTCGTACTCTCTCGTGCTTTCTACACTCCGCTCGCTCGTCGTCTCTTTTTCACCCTTCCTTCAGACAAACGCGTTACGCCTCGCGCTACGCAACAGCCACCGTCACCGGGGCTCCAGCGTGAAATTGAATTACATTAGGCGTAAACACACCGGGTCGCGCGAGTGCGAACCACCACTCGCGTACCCGCTGTTGACCCTCCCGTTTCACTGCCCGCGCTCTGTCATGTATATACACGCTTCACCGCCCACCGGCGTTCCAAAGCATCCGAAATTCCCAGCGGCGCGCGGCTCTCGGCGCACAGTCCGTCCTTCGCGAAACAGCAAGACCCACACTCGCGGTATCCTCGTCGCCGTTGGCGAAGCGCAGCGATGCGCGTACCAGTCGGGCTTGACTTGAAAAAATTAATTGGGTCCCACAAGGTTTCTAGGGTCGGCTCGGGGTTGAAAATAATTCAATAGAAACTGTTGGGTCGAAAATTAAAATTAATTGTTCGATTCAAACGTATTTTAATTCATAATTTTATTTGATTGTTTGTTGAAACATTGGACTCAATTTTTTTTGTTATGGTTTCGATAGAATATTCCTGCAGAAGACGCACTGTTCTTCAAATTTTAAGAAAAAGGCGGGTGAATAAAAAAAAATTGTCAATCAAAATAACTTACAATTGAGAATGAAATTTCAATTGCAGTTGTTTCATTAAGAAATTTAATACTTTATAGAACTCTGGGTAGGACACAGAAAGGTATTAAACACCTATTTTTCCTTTTTTTTCTAATTTAACATAAACCATAAAAGATACAGCTAATACAAGTTAAGGCCAATTCCTGCAGCGATAATATTTTCGCATACTTATATTTTATACTTATTTACGCATCGATGTAGCAACTTTTCCACTAGCTGTGACTTCGTCAGGTTTTTGTTGATATGGAAAAAGAAAAAAATACGTTTCTAATATTATTTAAAACTCTCAACGGCAACACAAATGGATTTGTTTGTTCGCACCACTATTTAACCGGTACTCCATTCCCGAAGAGCCTTCGCACAGTATTTGCATCGTCCGCGTTGTCGCGGAAGTGCGTTTTCGCCCTTCTCGCTACCTATACGACCAACACAGAAGGACGAAGTGAGACACGGAGAGAATCGGTCCCGCGACGAGCGTGCCCTTTACGAGCGAAGCAGTGGTCCGCAATTTCGCGAGCCCTGCAGTCTGCGGCTGGTGCCCACCCCCTCTGGGTCATAATCGTATGTCATTCACGCCGCGGTACTTGGCCAGCCCGAGCACCGATCGTTCTGCTTCCCAAACTGCAAACTCTCGTCTCTCCACGTTGTACGTGGCTGTTTCTGTTTTGCGTATATGGGTCATTTCACAAAAACTGCGATATTTCGTGAAGTCCGTGTTTATAAACAATGCATTTTATTATTTTGAACCAAAACTTTTTTTAAACAGGGGAAACTAATTTTTTCTAGATAGCCCTTTGAAAATCAAGTCGAAAAAGTAATTGCCGTGGCCGTAGGATGGGAAGAACAGGCCAATATGTCATTACCGTAATGCGAAGCATTTGAAAATTTCATTTTTAGCAGCCTACAATGCCAATGTGTAAACTTTTTAATTTTTTCAAAATGTATTTTCCAATAATCTGAACCATCGAGCACCCTCTCTAGTAGTCTAGGACAATACAAAAAAAAATTTAAGTGTACAAAGCGTTCCAATCGTGAAGCCTAGTTTTGATACTTTTGAATTGCACGAGACTAATGATTAAGTTGGGCCAAGTGGTCTATTCTTTGACATTTGGATTTTACCATTTTGTATAGTAGAGTAAACAAGCATACCGACCAATTTTTTTCAACTAAAAATTTAAATGCAGCTATTCGTAGAGTCATCATGAATATAGAGAGTTCTGCTGGCTAAAATAAGCGGTCATTGCCGTAATGTCCCTAAACTTGGGGGTATTTTAAATTATCGATTAGATGCCTATAGCATACGAAGGCATCTGGTGAAAAATTCCTATTTTGGACTTCAGAATTGACAAAAAAGTACTTTTTGAATTAACATGTGATTTTTAAAAATGAGAACAGAGCCGGGTCCAAATTTTTTGGCTAGATCTCACATAACATAGAAAAAATAATAGAAATATTCTAACACTTTTTTAAACACTAAATTATTAAAATTCTATTCCACACACCAAAATATCCCATTTTTGGTGAAATGACTCATGCATATATGATGCAGTGAAAGTATTGAAATTACTATGTATATACTACTATTGTGTTACTTGTATTACTTATTATATTATATAATTATATTCTATACGAATACCTTATTAAAAACTTTGTCATCCGTCGAGTGAACACGTATTATACTGAGCAGTGAGCGATCAACAACAGAGAAAGAAAAATGGAAATCATGTTTCGTGAGTAGACTTATCTTACAGTTAAAAGTTAAATAGAGCAATTTTTAGCAACGTATACGTGTATAATGTAATAAAATATCATGTTATGTTATTATAATGTCTTCATATTAAGTTATTTTATTATATAATATACACATAAATAAATTAATAAACATTGACGAATAATTGACTACCAATGCAACATCATTGCCTACACACGAAGCATAAACAGTGTAGTTTTTAATAATGTGATGAAAAAAAATTATCAACCAGAGAAAAGGACTACATTTCATGAAAAAAATTGTATTTAGAACTGTCTAGAAATCCATAAATTAATCGAGTCCAAGTTCTTGTGTGTATGTGTTAGTTACTGTTTCCTTTCCTTCAAAAAAAAAAAAACAATAAACGGCAAAAGCTACTGTAAAAGCCAATAGCGTACTATTACTCATCAACGGATTTCCACTTGAGCGTCGAAAACTTTTTTACTGCAAACATGTTGTGAATTCGATTTTATTAGAACTTAGCAAAAAACTTCCTTAACAACATTTTTCTGCAATTATTTAACTATAAAACAACAAAAAAATATTAGAATGATTTTAAATGTAAAAAGAAGTTCCTTTTTTATGCTCTATGAAGTGAAATTAATAAGAAAACAAGATTATAATTTTTTTACCCGAATAGTACAAAAAATATTGTTAAAATTGTATAACTTTAAAAACAATTAAACAAATAATTAAAATCTATCACTGTAATCGATATACATAATACAACTATCTTGTAGCTAAAGTATTATTGAATTATACTAAGCTATTTAAGCATCTGTAAGATTTAACTAATTGCGAAATAAAATTATATATTTTTCCATCCAAAAACAGCAAAAACCGTTTTTTTAACATCAATCATCGTTATAACAACCTTAATAGGTAATGAAAATTCAAATATTTTTCTAAATCAATATAAAAAGATAAAAAGAAACATTTTGAGCATGGATCATCAAAATTATTTGGAGGATTTCTGAGATACGACTGATTTAAGAAAAAAAATTGTATATTTTCTTTAATAAAAAAACGACATAACGTAAAAAAAAGATTCAAAGTTTGAAATGAAGCTGTTTTAATTTTTTATCAGGTACAACTATTAAGGAAATCGATTTAAAATTTTTTTTAAACTAAAAGTAGCAAAAAACTGCTTTTTGGATATAGAAAATCGTTGTAACAAACTTAATAAGGTATGAAACTTAAATTTTTTTTTCGGAACCAATATAAAGATACAATAACAAACATTTTTAACCTTGGATCATCGAAATCACTCAGAGGGTTTCTGAGATATGACTGATTTTTCATAAAAATGTTAGTTTTTCTTTAATTAAACAAAAAACGACGTAAGTTAGAAAGATAATTCAAAATTTAAAATAAAGCTGTTTTACTGTTTTGTGTGATATATATATTTATAAAATTAAATTTTAATTTTTCACCCCAAAAATAGCAAAAAACCGTTTTTGGGATATCAAAAATCGGTATAACAACCTCAAGAAGGAATAAAACTTGAATTCTTTTTCCGAGACGCTATGAAGGCATAAAACCAAACATTTTAAACCCTGAATCATTTAAATCGGTCTTAAGGTTTTTGATATATGACTGATTACATACATACACACACACAGACGGACTTTTCCTAAAAATGGTAATTTTTTTAGTTTAAACACTATACAAGACATATCTAACATATTTCAACAAAAAAAATTTTTACTGATACAAAGCTTTCTTTATGACGAAGTAAAATTTAATTTAGAGTTATTACTATTTTTATATATTCGTTTCTAAAAAATCCGAACAGTTTTTAAAAATTTTCGAATGTCAAATACTTGGTGGAATGCATATTTTTATTTGTGCGTATCCATCCATTTATCCATTTAATCCAACGTATATATTAATCCAATCCACTCGCACAGCACGTATACATGGCTTAACTAACATCAATTATTCCAAAAAATTCCATGGGTATTTCCATTGTCTGCGACTGAAAAATACCCTGACAATCAAATCACCACGGAAATTGGCCAAATAATCTGACCGACGTCATACCTATATATTGGACATGACCCTGTCCATTAAGACACTTGAGTCTCTATCCATGCCAGGCACTGGAAAATGAAACAAGAGAAAAAAATAAGATTAAAGCTCAACAACTCGAGTAAACGTTCAAACCCACTCCACTGAATCTCCGCATCTTTCTTTTACTTGCAGAACTCGCACTTTACTCCATCCAACTTACTTCTCTCACACTCCAAACTCCTTTTTTTCCACTCTACTTTGCTACGTAGTTACAGTACGCTTATTTTTCTCCCGTTTCACACTACTCAACGAGCTTTTGATCTCATTAAGAAGCAGAGTACGCTAGGAGAATTAATTAGTTTTTATTTGGTTTGAATGCAGTTCTTTTTTTCAAGTGGTGTATGAATAGAAGATTTCCAAGATTTATTATTTCAAAATTAGAAAATTTTTTAACACCGTTGAACAAAAACATTTATTGTATTGCTTCGAAAGATTATGATAAATGCATTCTTAATTAAATTTTTAGGATGTAAATGAATTGTTCTATTAATATTCTCTACTTTGTATATTTTAGGAGAAAATATCGACAAGCCAAAATGAACGTCCATGCCTAGATATGGGCATTGCACTTTTGACATATCTGGATGTGGGCAACCATTCTATATACTTACCTCTAGTTCTTTCGTTCGCCAGATCAAAATAACTAGCTTCTAACGCATCAAAGATTTCGCTTGTTTTAAAAAGAATAAGGAATTTTACGATCGAGGGTGGGGGTTAAGCATGGGGATACAGAGTGCGGGGGGTAATAAAGCGTATATAAGGAATCAGATAAAGCTGGAGAGCTCAGTTGACAACGAGCTAGTCAAAAGATAATACCTCTTTGGTCATTGACCATGTCGTTGATGTTCAGGGCTTTCGAAGGTCCTCAAACATTTTCGTTCCTAAAGAGCTTGTTATTCTAGCTCTTAAGGAAAATGCTCAACCAGTAGTGTTCCATTTTAATGCCCATGTAAATGGTCAAAACTTTTACATGAGGAACGCATTGTTAATGCTTGGCGTGAGAAAAATTTCCACGGTATTACCCTGGAATTAGGCAAGCACGTCTTTTTCTCGAGAGATTTTCGTCATTCTATATTTCTTGAAGAATGCTAATACCATTTATATTAAAGGTTTGGAAAAAAAGAATTAGCTTAAAGAAATACTATAAATGTAAATAATTTTTTCAATTTGATTTCGTTATTTATATATTTATTTCCATGTTTCAGTCACATCTGCAATGCTGAAGATTTAAGATGTCCTGCTATCAGTAAAATCAATACAACGTACGAGTCTTGCTTTGCACATAAAATATGTGTAAAACCTGTTTGTGCTATGAAAAATGCATCTACCTAAGGGAACGGCTACTTACTTCAAAGGATGAAGTAGATAATGTATTCAACGATGATGTTTTGTAAAATATAATATTATAATAAATAAATTTAAAAAGAAAGATTCAAGGAGGAGAAAATAGAAGGTTGTTCTCCACTGGTAGGGGCGAGGTCGGGCTCCTACCACTACTTTCTTTTACATGCGTTTTAATAGTAAGTCTTTTCGCTGCGTGCAAGTGTATTGGCGCCATTATTTTTCTTTCGACTGTTGGCCGATTAAGGTATTGCCTTAGTTCAATCGGTAACCCACCCGCTTCATCTCTGCCATTACAGCTCTTATTATGCTGCACAGCTTCATCTAAAAAATCCCAAAGATTAACACCATCACTCACTAATTCTTGAGTATCTGGAATGTCTTCCATTGCAAATTCCATCGAACGATTTTTGGATGACTGAATTTCTTTTTTTTAACACATCACCTGTGCAAATAAAATTTGAACAAATTGTGGACATTAAACATGAAAAGCGTGAATATTTATATTTTTGCAAATATTTCTCGTATTAAAATCTTACCTAAAATAGTCACGGCACGCGCGGAATTACAGATGTTTTCAAATGCTAGCTTTTTATATTGGAGGTCAAGGAGCGTGGCAACAGAATACATTTTTACAGATTCTACATTTGAAAACTTTTGGTTTATTTCTGCTGTTAATTTTTTTTAACTGCTATCCAATTAATGTTGCAGGAGAAATTTTGTTAATTGCCTGAAACAAAAATTTTGAAATAATGTTAGGACGATAGAAAATTGAAAAATCAATTACATTTTCTCACCTGTTTGAGTCCAGTAACTAGATGAACACATTTGCCTAAAGTTACGTGCTTTTGTGCACTAAGTTCGTTGGTTACGTCCCAAAAAGGTTTTAAAATATATCTTACTTCAAGAAGCCTGTCAAAATCATCACTTGAAAATATATCGGGTGATTTTGATCGTGAACTCTTGTCTTTTTGAATTGTTATAAGAGCTTGGCTAACATAATCGGCGAGATTCATACAGCAGTTTAACATTTAGTAACAAAAGTAGCACCTCGTTTTCACTTCTTGTATCAATTTTAAAGGTAATTTACACCCTGACTGTTCCTGCAAAGTCTGTAATTCTCTTGAAGCGATTTCACTGTAACAAAAAAATTTAACAGTCTTTTATACTTTTACAAGAAGATTTCGGAGTAAAGATTTCTTCGAAGTATCGTCAGAATCTTGAAGTCAGAAATTGACTTCTATCAAATTCTGGTCTATGCTGTTGATGACGTGACCGAAGCATGAAACATGTTTTGATTCTCCAAATTCTTCCTTAATAGCTTCTTTGATGTTCCCCCCCTCCTCACCGTTAGAAACTATTGCACTAATTTTGTCGACAGTGATTTCCCAATCATTACAAATTTCACGGAGTTGTACTTTTAAATTAGAAATAGTTTTTCTATCTTTCAGATGATATGCACCCAGCTCATACGAGTTTATTTCATATTCTATCAAAAAAATATTAAATAGTTAATACCCACGCATTAAGTTAAATAATCAACGCAAACCTTTTCAATAATGAACGGTTACTCCAAGATAACTATGCAGTATGTTGGGGCGTCCAAATATCTGTTGTAAGACATACCGCCTCGACTTTGTCCAGTTCTGCTTTTACTTTTGTTTTCAGCTCTTCATATTTACTTAGCATACGTTTTGTGATTGTGGGTTCATACGGTGGAGTATCAAGAGGCTGTAATTTTTTTACAAACATCCTAAAGCCTTTTTTTCTGGGGTACACAAAGGAAGATTATCAACAGCAATCATGTACATTAATGCTGCCGTTACATCAATATTTCTAGACTCACTCACTGTAAATTCACAATGAAAAAACTATTCACAAATCGATGTCTCATTTTTAATATAATGTATTTAGAAGAATACTAAATTTATTAATTAATTTGCTACCTGAAAATGAAGTTATATTACTTAAAAATCGATCAATAGGATCTTCAAATGCTGGTTTGTCGGGTTTGTTTGTAACACTAGAATTTTAGGACGAAGAAGTACATAGAACTATTATTTTTGACTTTTTTGATGACATAAACTTTAAATAATTTATCATAATATGTTTGAAAAGAAATAAACAGTTTTGGAGATTATGATAATAAATACATTACTTGCTTAAGTTCAGAAACTAATACATTTTCATCGTCAGGCTCTCTTTCACTCATTGGCCTTTTTCGAGTTTTACATGCTTCGATACCGTCAACCGTTTCTAGGTGTTTGATCAAAGACGATGTACTATTGTTATACTTTAATTCTTTACTACATTTGTTGCACTTCACATTTAATCCATTATCTACTTTGGTAAAATAAATCTACACTGCCCTAGGGGCCGTTTTTTATATAATTAAAGTCAGTAAATGAAATATAAAACCAAACGAAAATTTTAAATATGACTAGTAACATGTGATTAGCCCGATTTAAATTTAAACTAAATTACTCATCGGCTTACGCCTCGCAGTTTGTGGCTCACGGCTATATTTATCTATTTTTGTTTACAATTGTAAAGCATATCTATATACTGTATGAAGATCATTGTATATACTGAACCATAAGCTACGATCATTGACTTCACTTTTAATCAAAAATGTTATAAACAGGTGTCTGTCAGTGCTATGGGCAAAATGCCATTAGCCCCGTTCTTTCCAATATCGTCATGCAGGATTTGGAAAATGACAGTATTAACACGTGTCCAGTCCAAATTCTGACATGGAAAAGATTT
This sequence comes from Copidosoma aretas, assembly GCA_030522625.1. Taxonomy (NCBI): domain Eukaryota; kingdom Metazoa; phylum Arthropoda; class Insecta; order Hymenoptera; family Encyrtidae; genus Copidosoma; species Copidosoma aretas. Next base: position 20,510 of record JAPYYV010004763.1, read on the forward strand.
GTTGATGATATGTGGGCGATAAACATAAACAATTTTAAATCATTTAAATAATTATGATTCAAAAATTAAATTTACAATAGAAGAGTCTCATAATAATTTGATCAATTTTCTCGATATGACATAAATCAAACAGGCTGATGGAAGTGTGACAACAAATTGGTATCGCAAACCAATGCATTAAAATAGTTATTTAAACTTTTATTCTCATAACCCTACATCACAAAAAATTAGTTTTGTTATGGCTTGGTAGATAAGGCAATCAAATTGTCAGACGACACTTCTCATAATACAAACTTAAAACATATATTGAACGTATTAAAAGCTAATAATTATCCAAAAGATTTTATAAAAAAACATGTTAAAATAAGACTAAATAAAATAAATAACAAAGCTCTTGCTCCACCAACTTTACTTAACGATAATGATAAAATTTACAAAGATTATATTGTATTACCATGTATAAAACAGTTAGAATACGATTTGAAATCTACGGCAAAAAACACAACATTAAGATCATTTTTAAACCGCTTGACAAGTTGAATATTTTTAACAATAAAGGAAAAGACAAAATAAAAAACTTTAAGAAAACCAACATAGTTTACAAAATTACATGCAAATGTGGTTAATGCTATGTTGGACAGTCAAGTAGGATATTAGAAGTAAGAACGAAAGAGCATTATAATGATATACTTAAATATAAAAATACTTCAGCATTGTACACCCATGTTTCTGGCACTGACCAAGTTTTTAATTCTGATGAAAAGTCGGTGAAAATATTGGACCAAGAACCAAATTTCAGTAAAAGGTTAATTAGTGAAATGATATTTATAGAAAAATACGACACTGTAAATAGAATGAGCAACACACAAAAGTTAAAATCGGTTTTTAAAGAATACATTAACAAATGAATAAGATAACAAAACGAGGTTCTCAGTTATTTTATTTTATATTTGTCAAACTATATAGAAACACTTTTAACAAAGTTCAGCCAATAATTTGAAAATAAGATGTCCAAAACCTATTGAAAATACACCTTACAATTGAACAGCGAAAGACCCAGCTATCAAAGTGTACAGTTGACTCATACATTGACGTTGTTAATGTGTTCATTTAAAGCCGTAAAGTATATCATAAACCGCAATAAAATTGAAAGTACATACGACGCCCTCTTAAGTTATACTGTACTAAGAGTAAAGAAAATGCCTTAGTGTTAATAATTAGTTATAATTGTAAGTAGTGTTTTGGTTAATGTAAATAAATTGTTGTGTAGTTCCTCCAAAGCTTGCGTGAATAACTATGTGTAGAAACTAATAAAATTGTTACATTTTAGACTTGTATTTGAAAAGGGCTGAACGACATAGCAGCCAAAACGTCGTTGTAAAGAAATTTGAATCAAGAAAAAATTGAACAGCTAAAACCAGATAATGATCTTTAGTCATTATTTAAAACATCTCTGTTCGTCGAATCAAATAAGAAGTACTACAATCATTGACTTAAGTGCTCTATAAAATTCTGATCGATATAATTTATTTCTTGAAATGTTTAAATGTATGCGCATGACTCAAATAAAATCAGCGAATCAAAAATTCGAATATCAGCGATCGATTCTTGGGAAGGAAACCCTGATTCATACTCAACTTTACAAATGAAGAATCGACCCCAAAAATCGATTCTCTAGACGTAAGAATCGATTCTCGAGTAGAATCGGAATCAACGTTACCATCCCTACTCTACTGCAGTTTAGTCTTTGACGGTGATCGAACGAGTGTTAGCGTCTCAAAATAGAAATTTCTGTTGGTAAATTAACGACATGCAAACTGAATACATTACCAAGCGAAATGAGGTAAGTGAATTACACTCTGGAGATCTCAAAAGATAAAACTTACCCTTTCATTCTTGCAGAAAGTACATTGGTGTTCATTCTCTGATTTTCACCTTTTTCAGTGGTTTAATACTTTTAGATACCTGCTTCAACAAGACCAGACGTTCAAAATACTGAGACTGCTTCGTACCGTTGCAGTTTATAAAATCAAGGATACGCGACGAAGGAATTTGTTACACTATGTTTCGGCTGAATCTCCACAAAACGAAATTGTTGCATTATATTTGATCCGCGCCGGTTGCGATGTCAATGCCAAAGATATTCTTTGTTATACACTGTTGGAATGTGCAATTACAGTGAATAACATAAAAATGGCCAAAGTTCTTCTGAAAGCCGGAGCTATTCGCGACAATTCTTATTACCATTTGGGAAATGGTCCTCTGCTTCTGGCTGCGATCAAGGGAGACGTTGAAATGATGAAGATTCTCATACAAGAAGGA
>JAPYYV010004764.1:0-16227 GCA_030522625.1 Copidosoma aretas
ACAAAACAGTAGAGAGAACAGGATATTGGACGTATTTTAACGAGCTGTCTAACGGATCCTCGTATTTCTTTGGACTACATTAATAAAAGACTACGACTTTATAAGCGCAAAGATCTTCCCGATGATGTACAAGAGTACATACAATCCATGTACGTATTTTATTCATTAAGTATATGTTTTATACAGCTCACGACTGCGTGGGAAAAAAAGTTACTGATTTAAAAAAGGTGAAAATAAAGTACTAATGTAGCTAAGTGCTAAAAAAGGTACAGATTTGACCGGACTTTTACGAAGGTAGATATTCGGACGACTGATAAGAAAGGTACTAGTTTATCCGATCTCTATAAGTTATAACATGTATGATTATGACCACAATATGACATCAAAATATTTTCGGACTGACAAATTTTGTTATTTTTCGATAGTTTATTTTTACGAAAATATAAGAATCTTACTTTGTTGCATCCAAAATTACCTTTTATAGATTTCGACTGGGTCAGTGCCTTTCTCAGCTCTTCTATGAGTTGGTACTATTCTTAGAGATCAATCAAGAAGGTACCTGTTTTAGATCTCGGCTAAATTTTTATATGTCTCACAACTTCTTACTTCCTCATAGAGAAATCTTGAAATCGTTAAAAAATCAAGTTTTTGTAAATGTATGTTAAAATTTTTTTCTTAGCTTTTTAAATAAAAATTGCTGCTATTGAAAAAATTCTGCATCCATGGGTAAGTGTCTATGTAATCAGTCATATATCAGAAATTCAACGATAGATTTTGATAATCCGAGTATTGAGATCTTTGTTTTCAAATTCTTATAGCGACTCTTAAAAAAATTCAAGTTTCATACTTTATGAAGGTGGCTTATACGGAGTATATAGCAAATAGCTTGTAACAATTAAAATTGCTCTTTATTGTATCCAATTAAAAAAGCTCTATTGTAATCCAATATTAAAGAGGTAATATATCGATGCCCTCGACGAAGACCAGCTCTATTCAGATTTTTGAAAAAATGATCTTTTTCCGAATAACATGCTATGAATATTAAAACTTTTAATGCTTAAAAAATCGTTACATAATATTCTTAAAGGCTTTGACAAACAAAATATCAGGTTAAAATTTATTATAAATTATTTGTGTTGCTGTGACGCTGTTCGAAAAAATGACATTTTTTTTGAAAATCTTAATAGAGCTAGTCTTCGTAGAGGACGTCGAAATGTAGTACGGAAAGGAGGTGATTTATGAGATAAAAAACAATTATTTAAAAAATTTACTAATTTATTACCAGCGCTTTATTATTTAATTCCTTACTTAGAGCTGGCCGATTTGTTTCTTTTTTTCTAGCAATAATATCTCGGTATATTTCAATACGAGGAGTGATTTTAATTTACTTTAATTTCAGAGTGGACGATAGTTTTAATGACAACAGAAGTGATAAAGAGGACTCGTAACTAAAATGACAGTGAGGGTGTGCATGTACCATTTATGTATCAATTTTATTGCAAACTTACTTCTTAAGCGTAATATACTTTGTTAAATATATGTTCTTTATTGTAACTATTATTGTTCATATCAACTATGATAATGATATATGATTATGTATGTTTAAATGTAAAGTACAAAACGTTTATACCAAAGATGCTTGAAATTTGATCAAAATCGAATTTTTGTAGTTCATATACCTAAATTGTTTGTACCAAAAAAAAAAGAAAACAATAAATGGACTATGAACTCGTTCATAGCGACCAAGAATACGTACTAAAAATGTTAGTTGGTGGAAGTTATGTTCATAAATGAGCAGTTTTTGACAATGTATTGAAAATTTCTTGCCTACAAGATTCAAAAAAATCGTAACTTTCTTTACAATCATTTCATAGAAAAATTAAAAAAGATCTTTTATTCTTAAAATAGGTCATATTATCGTACAAAAAATATTTCAAAATTAAAATACAAAACTTTGGAAATTGTTTAAACAATTGTGTTTTAAAAAAATTGTTTGACCATGCGACACTTTTTACCTGTCAATTTAGATTCTATACAAAAAAATACTTAAGAAAAACCTTGGTTTGTCCTTGGGCCTCTAGTTGTATACGAAACCATGCTAAGCCATCGCCAATATTCACCTTATCCGCTATTCCCCCAAAATTTGTAGGTTAGGATCATGATTGCCAATATTTTCTATAGTCTTTTTTCAAACTCTATCATGTAAGCTTCATTACTAAAAAAATCATTAAGATCGGATCACTCAGTCTTGAGTTATTTTATTTCGTAAGGATCCTGTCGTTTTCGATCATAGTGTGACGCTGCAAAGCGTATTACTGTTTGGTATAATATCGATGAGAATATCGTTTGGTTGCAATACGTCAACTAGAAATAACTCAATATCTCGAATTTCGTAGCTGCCTGTTGGTAAACTATTACTCGATGACATACGCTTAATTTATTATTACTCACATCTATATTTGGAATCAAATTGAACGTTGAGAGTTCTACGACGACAAGAGCGTAGTTATATTTTGGTGACAATTCAATCGTTGGAAAATATTGCGCTTCTATTACAGAAGAAGTACCTGACAGACTTAGTATTAATCTTTCTTCCATGGCTGCTTAAGAGCAAATTAATGATTTCTAACCATGTCAACACCTTATATTATTTTTGATAGGAATCTTGAGCACAAATGACCGCAGTTGTAAGAATTAAGGTCTTCATATTTTTCATAATTATATTTAACTACCAACTCCAAGGTACATAATGAAATCAATAGGTGGCTGCAGATTACCAAAGCTGTCAAAGTAAACGACATTAGTACCACGTTTTCGATATGCTACCTAGTGAGTTCCGGGCCTATTTTTATCATCACGGTTTATTATTGCGGTTTAATGATAACGTGGTCAATCTGTAGGCAAGTTATTTGGCATAAGCACTCCTTGAAAAGCAGGGATTTAAAAAATTGTAGCGTATTAATAAATCGACATTTATTAGAGCTCTATCAAGCAAAATTTCTTTATCGATCTTTTTTTTTAAACTTTTTCCAGCATATGGTTTTAAGTAAACGCCCAATCCTGTTTTATTTGTTCTAAGATTAAGACCCTTCCTGAGAGCGATATCCTTCATCCTTTTATTATGCCTTTGACTCTCTTGCAGTTTCTGTTTAGCTGCCTTAGTTGCATTAATCCTTTTAAAAATTCCTGCTATCCCATTCGCTAGTGCACCGGTTGCACTTAAGCCTGCAAATAGGATTATCAATGAGATAGCACCACCGATTACAGCAGGGAGACGTAAGATTCGTGGTATTTTTACGTTTTTCTTACCACCTTTCTTAACTGAGAAAGTGAACATGATATGGACGTTACACTACAAAATAAAACTGTTAGTGGTGACAATGAAAATTTATTCGATAACTTATACTTTCAAATACTTGATTAAAATAAAAAATATTTATTAGATTTGGTGTGTGGGGTGAGAAATGAAGATGAAATGTACAAGCTTGGTGATTTACCAATATACTTTCTAGATAATCAAATCAGGATAAATAAGTTAAAATTTCCGATGACTGTTGGATTAGTGGAGCTACTCGTGAAAAAACATCCTAATAGATCTCACATTACACATGATAATTATGAAAAGTATTTTATGTTTTTGCAAACTTCAAGCGTTCATAGAAAGGGATTTAGCAAAAATGTAGCTGTTGGAACGCACAATAGTAAACAATTTAATAAAATCATCGCTCCTATGTTTGATCTTGTAGCTAGTAAAAAAGAAGGATCATTATTACCCTGTTATAAAGTGGCTCACAAAATTCAGCAAGTAAATCATGTTCACTGGGACGATCCTCATGAGCTAGTTGATCGTCTGCGATTGCTCATAGCCGAATGATCGGCAGGAAACTCAAGCCATGACAATGCAATCATGTCAATCATTGAGGAGTTACGTGAGGCTTGGTACATATACTGATAGCGTCAGTATTAAAATGAGCATCGACGTGTTCGGACGTAAGGTAGGGAAGACCGAAGGTGGTAGCCGAGGTTCACCCGATCCTCCGGGTGTGGGATATAAAATTACAGCTGATGCAAAATTTGATATCCAAAATAAAAAACTTCGCAATGTTGCTAATCCTGTAGAAAATTTTGATGCAGTGAATCTAGCTGATTTCCAAAAAGAGCTCAATAACATTAGGCAAGTTATACATGACATGCAGAGCAGTAGAAAAAAGCATTAGGACACTGAATCTGACATTGACGCAGTAGACGTTAACGAGAATGGATCGTAAGAAAAAATCAGTAGTGGAAGAGCTTTACAAGCCAGCTCGTCGCAATTATCCACGTAGAAAGTATGATGTTCGTGGCTTGGATGAGACTTGGCAAGCCGATCTTGTTGAAATAATACCATATGCTCTCGATAATAAAGGTCATATGTACCTACTCACCGTGATAGATGTTTTTTCCAAGTACGCATGGACTATTCCTGTGAAGAAAAAAACTGGCGAAAATGTTATTGAGGCCATGAAGTCCATTTTGAAAGATAGAAGAGTACCACGAAACCTGCGCACTGGCCGTGGTAAAAATTTTTACTACCCGGTCTTACAAAGCCTCATGAAAAAGTATATAATAAATTTGTACTTAACTTATAGAAATCTGAAAGCCTCCATGTACAAGCGATTTAACCACACTTTAAAAGATTTAATGTGGAAAGAATTCAGTCTGCTAGGAAACTATAAGTGGACTAGTATCTTAAAAAAGCTGGTAAAATCATACAACAATCAAAACACCGAACTACTAGTATGAAACCAATGGACGTGTCTGCCAAGAACGAAATCCAAGTTTTACGAAAATTCAAGCGTAACAGCAGCACATTAAAGCCCCAATTCAAAGTTGGTGATAGAGTGAGTGTGAGTAATGCAAATCATGTATTCGAAACAGGCTATACGCCCCATTGGTCAACGGAGATTTTTACAATCACACGAGTAGCAGCAACGAATCCAATGACGTACCATCTCAAGGATTATCAAGATAAGCCTATTTTTGGAGAGTTTTACAAACAGGAACTGCTAAAAACCAAGCGTCCGGATACTTACCTCGTTGAGAAGGTTCTCCAAAGCCGCGGCAATCAAGTTTTTGTCAAGTGGTTGGGCATATCCATAATAGTTATAATAATAAATATAATAATAAATTATAAAAAACTTAAAAAAAAAACCTTGATTTAAAATGTACATTTTATTACAAATTTTATTGCAAGCAAAAAAAAATTTCATGTAATTTATAAATGTAATCAAGGAGTAGTCAATAAATAGTCAATATATGAAGATATACTACTGTTTATTTATATTTACAAACTTAGGTGCAAGAAAATTTTATATTACTTCCATTGTATGCAACAAACAATTTGAACTTATTTACTGCTCCCAATGATACATTAAAGAACTTTTTATCTTCTAAAATAGCAGTAAATACTTTGGTCGGTAAAAATATTTAGAACTCTTCTAATTCGGCGACGACTTTGGGTCCAAACTTCGTCTTTGCTATCCTCAGCCTGGTCACTATATAGTAGTGATCCACTATCATCTCGTTCACTCTTCTCGTCGGCATAAAGCCATTGTTGGCGATTTTATTGAGCGCTGCGAGATCCATCTGCAACAAACACCATATGATTAGCATGGATCTCTCTGTGGGTGTGTGTGTGATACTGACCTTAATTATATCTGGGTCGCTTGCAAGGTGGAAACTAGCTTCGAGAGCTTTGCTGGTCAAGTTCAGTCCTATACGGACCTCTGCTCGAAAACAGAATGAGCTCTTCTGGCGTCGTCACCTCCTGATATAGAGCTGCCCCTTCTACTTACGGTGGCTCCACTGCGGCAACCCCCTCTCGAGCTTCCTGATTGGTTTTTCTCTGGTTTGCTGCTTCCACTTCCATTATGCTATAATAGCCCCATGGTAGGATGTCTGTTTGTCCAAGCAGCAGGTAGCGCTTGTCATCATGCGCACTGAGCGCGATTTTGGTTTTTTTTTCAGTCAACAGTTGGTGGTGACGTGATCTGATATTTCTCTGCTCTCAAATCATGCTGGTTTTTTCGTGTAAGCACTCGATTTAGTCGTCAAAAGTTATCATGGATTTCACTACGTTGCTTTTGACACCCTTGGTCTCTTTCAATGGTTTTTCATCTTGTATCCTTACACTGTACATTTTATTTCGTAATCCTACGAATTCCAGCATGATTTTCCCATTGCATTCATCCTTCATTAAGCTGACAATTTCCTTATTGACTCGAGGTAAGTTGAACTCATTGTCGGTGGGATAGTCCGATGTATCCAATTCTTGAATATTTTCATGCATCACATTGTAAATATTTTTGTTTGTTGTCTTATACACAAGACTATCTGTATCTGTGTACAAGAGTTTGTAGTAATCTATTCTACTTTTCATGAAATCAAAATGGAATTGATATACAAATGTCTCGGACAGATCCAATACACTTAGTCCATCGTATTTTGTTTTTTAATGTAGATGTTGGTAACGACTGTATGGCTACAACTTGCTGGTCAAATATGTCGCAGCTATGAAAATTTGGTCATGCGATGTATGGTTCTGCACCATATTGTTTATCCCACTTGTTGACAAGCTTCACATCGACACGCTTCATCTCGTTTTCCATAGTTTTACCGAAGACTGCGTTATTAAATAACTTATACTGAATTTTCTCAAAGTCATGTTTTGCATTTTGACGCTTAATACTATTAAGATCTATGTACTCTTTTAGCCAAGGTTTCTGATTGAACTGTAGTACCCGATGAACTGATGTAATTTTGAGGACATTTTTGGAATGCTTGTACTCTTTGTCAGATATATGAGACTTATACAAGCTGCTGTAGAACTCATCTTTCGAAGGAAGACTCTCTTCTTCGAGCTTCTGAAAAGAAGAGATACAGTCGTATGGAAAGGCTGCTTTTCTTTTTAACAAATTAATCTGATCATGCGTATATTTGTCATCCTCAGAAAATACTTTCTCCAAAATCTCAAACTTTTCAAGATATGATGATAGTTTATCTAGAGACGAGGCCATAAATTTGATGGAGTCGATGAAGCGAAGGTTTATGTCAGTTCCCTCAACGAATTTCGTGAAAGATATGTATCTTTCTTTCATTTGTGGAAGAAACTGCACTCGTCCGCGAAAGCATGCTGCTATCTCTTTTATAAATAAATGTGAATCATATCCACTTAAGTTGTGGAAAATAACTGGAGTCACTTTTGAGTCTTAATAGTTTAGGTTGCATTAATTATGTGTAGGGCCACGATATCTGAAAATAATACATGTTTAATGAAAATAACATGATCACATAATAAAATTCTCTTAGCACTCACTTTCCCGTAAGATAGCAGTGATCTCGAATCTTTGAAGAGAGTAGCTTTGTCAAACTCGACTCTCTCTCCGAGTGTTAAGCTCACCATTGGCCTTGAATTTTTATATGACTCTTACAACTCGAAGGTTAGTTAGTGGAGATTTTTTACAAACCACTTGGCTACTGTTTTATTATTTTCTCCACTTTGCCGGCAGCTCTTATACTGTGATTTTCCATCATCATAACTGCATTATATGAAAAATCCAATACTCAATGCTTTATGATGCTGTTAGGCACGGTCACTTTCTACAGCCTTTAATAGGCACTCGAAATCTGCCTAAACTATGTAAGGCACCTGGTTCTTGTATGTAAAGTTTTTGAACTTTAGTACATTATCGATGTTGTTTTTCCGTGGAAGCGGTATTTTACGGTGGTCAACATTCTTGCAATCAGATTTATGTGCTTCTAATTTCTCGGCAATCCAAGAGAAATGCAAACAACGATCAAAATGTATATATGGTTCCTCGACAATACGCCTGCTTGTTAATCAAGCAAAATAGATTTTTTATCCTTACATAGTGTTGTTTATATTCTATATTGTCATCTTCTTCTTCAGATTCTTCATCCACAGGAAAACTTTCAACAAGTAGTAAATTCACATGTTTCTCTTTCTTTTGTACAGTCACATGTGTGGGAAGGAAATCATACGTGTTACCCTTCTTTCTCAAAAAGTATAACTCAACCGAAATATTATTCTGTTTTTCGAACTTCCCAATCTGTCTTGATTCAACAGGAAATTCAATATTTTTAATATCAAGCCCGTTTTCATATTAGATGTATTTTGAAGTATGATTCGCATGTCTTGCTGCTGCATGCAATGCTGACAGCAAGGCCTATTTGAAGCATTGATCATCATTATTCATTATATTAATACATGCTCTCTATTTTTTCACACAATCAGGTAAGTTGATGAGAGAACTGCCTCGCATTGGATTAAATTTGTTAATATTCAATACAGTATTTAGTACAAACCTCGAAAACTATCCAGATTCTTTTTCTTGAAATTCTTCGACATCTCTTTCGAGATGTTGATGGACATTGAGTACAAACCACTCACTCAAATCTGTGGTAGAGTAGATAACTTTTGATTATGCGTTGAAAGACTTTACTTTAGCGTTCTCTACACCATCTTATACAATCACATACTCTGCAGCTAATACTGTATTTATCTTTAAACTATGATGCTGCTCTCGAGTCTGTTGTACTTTTCTTGCGAACTACCGCTTTGCATCCACCAAAAACTTGTGGGGATCTAAATGTTTTAAGTTAGCAATCGCAGCGGTTTTGATTCGATTTTCAAAAGCACTATTAACATCCTCTGAACTGATATAGTTTTCTTCCACTACTGGGGCAGCTACAGCAGTGCCTACAACATCTGACACAAAAGCACTTGGTTCATTTTTAATCAACTTTGCTGCTACGGTAACTTCTGCCTAAGTATCACGTAAGTCTGCTTGAAAATCTTCTGGTTTATTTTCAAACACTTTCACCGATTCTACAACTTTTAAGCGGTCCTAAAGCGGTTGTGTAACCGTCTTTATCAAGGCCGCTGTAGCTTGGAGTTTTCATTTTTCTGACACTGCTAAATCTTGCTGTTGACCAAAAACACTGGCCCGTTGTAAAGTAGTGTACCCAAAGTTCAAAAATCTTTGTACAAGGGTGGCCGCAGTAGTTTGATTTTTTTCAAACTTATGTACATTATTGTATGCTTGCAATAGAGCATTAGCTACATCCTCAAATTGTTGTGCAGAAGCCATAGTTAACCTTATTAGACTATTCGGCAGCGAGATCTAATGACTCTGAACGATTGAGCTGTTCTCGTGTTGGAGCCCTCCTTTTATGCGTAAGAAAGTAGCTAGAGCGATGTGAAGGTGGTGGAGGGGGTAAATGTTGGGAACGTGTTCTGATTGGTTGATTGTGATCCTGCAGCTAGAAAGTAGAGGGGGTCGGTTTCTACCAAGAGTATATTAAGAGGCTAAAGTATGCATCAGAGCACAGTCGACCGCTGAATAAGCTGTAAGCAAGATGAAGTTCATTGTGGATATCCAAGGCTTCATGGCCGAAAACAAGAATTTTGTTTTCAAAGAGGTTGCCATCAAAAAGATGGTAAAAGATAATAACGCATTGTTCTATTATTTTAACCTTCGTATGAGTGGGAAAAACTTCCCAATAACATCCGTTATGATGTTCGTTTACTTGAAAATAACTTTCATGGACTGTTATGGAACTCAGGAAGTTTACCATATGATGCTTTGCATCGGATTCTACATTATATCATCCGTAAAAATATTGAAGTTTACGTGAAAGGCTTGGAAAAATTAAAATGGCTACAGGCTGTTTTACCTAATTGGTATATTCTTTAATTATTTCAGAAAGTTTACCAAGCGAAGTTGTAAAACTTAACTTTATTCATATTCTCTAACAGACTTATCTACAATCTTGGAGAGCTTGGCTATCCATCGGTAAATAGCCTCCATGATGAGAAAGTGCTCTGCCCTAACCACGATGCTGTTAAGCATTTATCAGCGCAATGTGCACTGCGCAACGCTAAGGGATTGAAGAGTTGGTTTCGAGGCTATCTCTTAGTTTATAAGATTTACGGCAGTGTTTTAAAAATTTACAAAAAAATGTATATTTAATAATTAAAATGCAAAAAAAAAAAATCATGGAGAGGTAAGTGTTTATGAATACTAATGCACAAACCGGTTGATCCTGATAGGTAAAGGTCGAGGAGGGGCCCTTTTCTTCCTTTTTCGAAATTACTGAATATTATGGGCTCATGTTATTAATAAAATTCAAATATGAAAGTAATAATGGTAAAAAAATTTTACAAATATTTAACAAAGTGCTCATTATTTATAGTACTATGACAGTCTTGTAGGTTATGTCTGCATGCTTTTGTCATGTGACAATTTTCATTGATAAACTAACTTTTATTTTGTCCCGTAACACCATAATTGAAAAGAAGTAGAAACTCTGAAGATTTGTCCAGTATCTTGTAAAATTAGTTTTGATTTTGTTACGTCTGTCTTTAAAGCTACAGATTTTCTACCTTCAGAGTAGCGTTTTTTACATTAAATATTTTGTTGGCCCTTAAAAGAGCCAATTGTTATTCATAATTGAGCTAACCTTCTTTGTGGACTTTGGGTCGCGTAGGTTTTCGCGCTGTTGGGTCCACCAATCGCTTACGGCTATTTTTTTCAGCCGCTTCAGCCGCCTTGCGTTCTGCCACCTCTGCAGCCCTTGCTTCCTTCCTCATGGCTGCGTCGATCATCCACTCTGCCTTTCGAACGATGGCCCCTGCAGCCCTCTCCTCCTTTTTTGCGGCCTCTGCTGCCTTTTCCATCTTTGAAGCAGCGACCTTTGCAGCCCTCGCCTCCTTCTTCGCTGCAGCCTTTCTCTGTCTCTGCATCTTATTCTCAGTCGCCTTCGAAGACAACTGTCTAGAATGTGACTGATAAGTAGATGCAAGTGTCGGCGGCAGCGAAGACGTAGGTGATGGCTGCAAAGACGCTGCTGGGGGTGGAGACGTAGCTGACGGTGGAGATGGTGCTGGTGGTGGAGATGATGCTGATGGTAGAGACGGTGCTGGCGGTGGGGAGGGTGCTGGAGATGATGGCGGTAGAGCTGGTGGCTGTCGCGGAAGCACCGGAGGTAGCTGACGTACAAACACCTCTAGTGGTAGAAGCGGTGGTGGCCTTCTTCTAAGAACCTCCAGCGCTGCTTGAGGAATTTCTCAAAACTTCGTGGATACCCAATGATGACTAATTGCCGAATGAATTTGTTTTTGCACAAGTGCCCTCTTTTATCAGGTCTAGAGTTGCTATACCGACCATTGCCCCCACCACACGTGGTTCAGAGTAGAAAAGAGCATTCAGCAAAACTAGGGCTCTTTCGGACACGCGCGACAGTCCTCTCTGAACACGCTGCTGAACTTGTACTCCCCCTCCGACGTGGTGTCTTTTTTATCCTGGCTGTTGTCGTCGTTGTAGTCGTCGAGTTTCTGCACCGAGCTGATAAGCGCAGAATTGTTCTTTTCCATTATCTTGCCAATCGGTCCTTTTAAGGGTCATCCATCAATATTTTCTTTTTTTTTTATTTAAATAATTTTTTTTCAAAATTCATTTTTAAAATTCGTAAAAAGTCATGTTTGACTCTCTTACGTCAAAATGAATATTGAAAAATTTTTAGAATGATAGTAAAAATTTTGCCGAAGGTTTGGCTCAAACCATCGTCTCCAGTGTGACAGTCGGATATGCTGTTGACTGCGCTACCGGAGACTTGGTATACCCAGGCACTATGTGCTTTGTGTATGCCGAAGAGGGTTTTTTTCTATAGGCCGAAGAGGTTTTTTTTATAGGCTGAAGAGGCCAAATATTTTTAATGCCGAAGAGGCTTTTTTTTATAGGCCGAAGAGGCCCAATAATTGTAATCCCAAAGAGGCTTTTTTTACAGGTCTAAAGAGCCAAATAATTTTAATGCCAAAGAGACCTTTTTTATTGGTCGAAAGGCCAAATATTTAAATGCCGAAGAGACTATATCTCTATGCCGAGGAGGCTGTTTAATCAGTCCTTTTCAGGACTATAACCTATTTAAACGTAAAGGAAAATTTCCTTTTTTTAATTCTCTTCGGAGTCCGCGGAGCAGCAGTATGTATGCTGGAGGGGGATTGTTACGAGCTGGAGGGGGAAAAAAGTGCAGCGGCCTGGAGGGGGAAAAATTTGCTTGGCCAACAGCACGAGCTGGAGAGGAAAAATTTTGCTCGGCTGGCAGATGGCGCTGGAGGGAGCAGGTGGGCCTGTACCAACGTGGGCTAGTACCAGCATAGCTTACCTACTCCGCAAACAATTGATTATCACATTATCAGAGATAAAATAAAGAAAAAATACTATTTGAAATTTTGTTAAAAATTCAGTTTTCAAGTAAAAAAAATTGCAAAGTTGAATAATTTAAAAAATTTCGTATATTTCCTTAAAATTTAAGGATTTTTATTACTCAAAGACTACAGGCCATAAAGAAAACCTTCCAAGAAATTTTCTATTTATTTTTGACGATATGATATGAAAAACAATTTCCGAGTCAAAGAGATGCTGTTAAATTTTTAAAAACAGGATTGTAGAAAACAAAAGTATCTGTAATAATTGCTGGTTAGACAATATTTTCGATGTATTTATAGTAGGTTTGTGCTTACAAATACCAAAACACAATATACTAAAATTAATTTAAAAATCCACATTTACAAATTGAAATAGAGCAAGGTTTGGTGGAATTATTGAATTATGTAGAAAATTGTCACTCGAGTAAACGAGTTGTGTATCCATATACTACTATCAAAGAAAGAGAAAAAAGAAAAAAAATTAATACAACTTTGTTTTTTAGAAAAAGATATCTTAATTTTCAAACTAGTTGTATGAAGGCAAAACACACCTTAAAACAGAACAATAACATTTGAAATATCAAACTTTAGAAGTAATTGGAAATATTACCCTTCTCTTATTTTCTTTCGTATCGTGTTACATACAACATTTTAAAACTTTGTAAAAAAACAATAATTTTAATTATTTAATTGCCACTTAAGTCAATCAGGTGACTGTAGAGGTAAAATTTCTGTGCTAGTTTGGAGTAGGTTGTAGTATTTTATAGCACTATCCGAATAGCAATTCTCATGGGTTCAAAAAAATTACTTTCGAGTCTCATAGTTGACGTTGGAGGTCCCATAAATTTTTCATCCAACTTGAGTTTCAACAAATTTTGAAGTTGGTCTGGGCAAGTTAGGGCGAAATCAGCCATATACATAAAAAGTTTTTCAATCTCAGAGGGAATCGGATCCAAATCAGGGAGATTGAGTGAAAATTCGCGAGAAGCAAGAATTTTGACCGATTTTCAAGCTTTCTGGACCATTCTGCGGGCCGGATCGCTGCAAAATCGACCGAAACTTCGTCTCTAAATCAATTTTGCTTCGGAAAATATTTTTTAGTGTGGTTTTACTCGTATTCATCTCTACTATAAGAATCCGAGTCCCTTCCATAGTTGAATTGGAAAAAATCAAGAACCTGATTTTTATGGTTTTTAAGGGATCTTAACACAAATTTGTCGTTCATTATGCAGAAATCTATTATTTGAACAAATTGGTTGAGCAAATATTGGGTTGAAATTTTTTAAAAACAAGTGACATGTTTTCTATAGTTTTCAAGACTGCTTATTACGAATCTGACCATCAAAATGCAAAAAAACTATTGTTCAAACAAATGGTTTGAACGAATATTGAGTAATAATCATTTTAAAACAAGCAAAACATATTTTCTATAGTTTTTATGAGTGCTGATTACGAATCTATCCTACAAAATAATTGTTTCAACAAGTATTGTAATTAATTATTAGGTTTAAAATTATGTAAACCTTACAACACGTTTTCAACTTTTATCGAGGCTGCTTATAATGAATTTGACAATCATCATGCAAAAAAATAAGTGGCACAGTAGGTCAGATCCTAGCAAAACGATCAAATCCTCGTATTAACACAAAAATTTAATATATTCCAATGCCTTAAAATAATATGAGTTCATCAGTTAGTCTATAACAAGTAATGGAGTCCATCGAATGGAAAGAGTATATTAAAAAATTATACCATTGCTTCACATTTCGAAAAAATTTAAAAAATTCTTCATAACTTGACGCAAACAATGAAATGAGCGTAAATACAGAGATTTTATTCCTTATAAATAGCCATACTAATCCGATATTAGGATTAAAAACTAGCAAAATTTGAATGATATTGACCAAACAACAGGAATATTAACACATGTTATACACCAGAAATGTATCGATAAATATATATATACATATATATATATATATATATATTAAATTGCAAAAGGAGATAGCTTTGCAGAGCTTCAATTGATACATACATCATATCTATGTTATGATAAGCATGTATAGAGAGATATTGTATTGTACAGTGATGGAGCGAATTAAACCGTATTAAATCAACGTCACGCATGAATGCAGTAAGGGAAACAATCATTATCTTCTTAAATACAATTGCTAATAAAAAAATAGTTTACATAATCCAACAAAATGTAACTATAATTTAAATTTTGTTAACAAATGAAAAAAAATAATTAAAATGGAATATTCCAATGACACCATGAAACTTAGAAGATATTTTATTCTAGTATCCTGAAAATTGTTGCTACAATATTTCTTATTATAAAAAACTGTGGGGACTATTATATTTTATTAATATACTTGAAATACATCTTTTAAAAAAATTTTTTTCATTCAAAATACTATAGCAAATTTCCTGATATTCATTGTTTGTGATCTTTTATACTCAGAGCTCTGACAATATTTTAAAGTATTTGGAACTGCATTTTGTAACAACTATTTTCGGTGGAAACGATTGTAATTTAGTAATTGTCTACGCTAAGAAATAATAGATATTCATGTATGTGTATGTGTATACATCTGCGCATATGTAAGTAGGTACACACATTAATTTCAACTTCTTACACTTGCATTTCGGTATATATTAGTGTGTTTACTGATCAGACGCAATGTTTTTGTCACAAAAAGTCATTTAGCACGTGAATATTCTGTTCGTGATCTGAGTGTGTGATTTTGTATGGTTGTGCGCACGTGCTTGTGAGTATGTATGTGGATCGGCGGGTGGGTGATTAGGTATGAGGCTATAAGCTGGTGTGCCACAATACAATACGAATGATTTTTCAGAAAATTTAACTTCTTGGTCAACGAAAAATTTTTAAACACAGATATTAATCGTAATTTCTGTAAAATTTTGACAGTAAAAAAAATGGTCATTTCAATTTAAGATTAATTTTAATTATAATTTAGATTTTATAGAAAATATATTTGTCAACTCAACTTCTCTTTTATACCAAAATTATTAATATTTTTGAAAGTATCTTCAAACTTTAGCGTCGCGCGTCGCTCGCATACATTTTACTTGCGATGCTTTTTTTTATGATAACAATCAAAGCACCTTTTAAATATTAGTACTCTCCAACCTAATGATCTTGATATCTTGTTTCTTACTTGATTTCTGACAAACTAGAATTTAAAATAAATTGCACTAATTAATTAAAAAAGCTCCGTATATAACAAGGTATACCCACCGATCAACATACATACACACTAGCGCGCGCTCACTAACACAAAATTACACGCTAAGATCACACACATAGAATATTCACGTACTAAATTATTTTGTGTGACACAAACATTGCGTCTGGTCAGTAAACACACCAATATACACCTAATTGCACCGAAATGCGACTTCTATTTTATTTGGGTATAGAATGCAGCACTTGGAATTTTATTTGAAAAATAAACAGGGGCATTATTTAAAAACGCCTAGGCTTAGAACGAAAATAAGCAAAAACAATTTTTATATAATTTTCCTGAAATTTCGCGCATTGCTTGGAATTAATATTATATATTATGAGCTACAATTTAAAAAGGCCAGTGGCATAGTTTTGAAAATATTGAACTTTTGTAAGGATCTTTTAACACAGAAAATATAGAAAAGCGTATGATTCAAGGTAAAATTGTGAACCAAATCGTTCATAACTTTCAAACGCTTTTTACAGATTGTTTTAAAAAACAGCATGTTGCAGACAATATTATAAGTAAACTGAATACCAAGTCTTAAAATCCTAGCGTTACAGTTTTCGAGAAATAGCTTTCCAAAGTTGAAAATTTTCGTGCAGCTAAGCGAGTAGGTGAAGGGCAGCCGTAAAGATGAGACCGCATAACTTATGCATATTTTATTGTGCAAACGGCATGCACTATATAGAGTGTCCTGCACTGCTA
>JAPYYV010004765.1:0-18067 GCA_030522625.1 Copidosoma aretas
TGCACAGTGTGTATATATTGTGATAATCTTGTAGATCTTGGTAGGTTTTACACTACTATGTGAAAAACTTAGTGAGTAGTACAGTATTTTTCAGCTATAGATATATTTTAGAAGCATGCTTGGTTAAAATAAATGATTGTTTTCGAATGTCAATACTTTTTAGTCTGAGTATAAGGCTGAATCTTAGCAGCATAAAAATAGTAAAATAATTTTCAAGTTATCTTATTTCATGTCTAAGTATTTTGTAATTTAAATATTAAATCGTAGTATTTTATGTTTTCGTTATTATAGAAGCTAAACGAGGGAGGCTTAGAATTTATTACTCTAATGCTTTAAAATCAGCTCAACAACGAATAATAGCTTCTATCAGGGAAAATATTTATTCAGAAGTAATAAGTAAGGCTTATAAATTAAATATTCGAGATTATGGAAGCGATTAACAAGCAAAATTATTAAATTTTATTTTAAAGAATAGGTGTGTATTGGTTTTAAGAAAATCCGAGCTTCTTGAAAGTACAAAAATGAGTCCAGAAGAAGCATTGATGCTTTTACTGAATGAGAACATGAGTAAATCTACCTACATACATCCAAAGCAAAATGCTATGAATCACAATCATGATTTCTATCCTGGATATAATGAAGTGAGTAATTTCAAATTATGTGAAATTATAAACTCTAAGAACCTTAAAGAAAAAAAAAAAAAAAAATGATATTTGTATTGCTTTGTTCTAAAATTGTAACTTTTCATGCGTTACTATTTTGTGTTAAAAAATTTTTTTTATGTATAGTGCGTAAAATTCTAATTTTAAGTAAAACTATCTGTGCACTTGATTCGAGTCAGAATTTTTATCATTGCCGGAAATCCTACACTATGATTACTACTTAAATAATCTATAACGTTATCTAAAAGAAATTCAACTATTCTTATCTTATTCTAAATCAAAAATTCTATCACGTATTACATACAAAAGAAAAGATTAAATAAGCTTAAGTTTACATGAATTATGATATTGACTCCTAAATTGAATTACCGCTTTTTTATGTTAACAAGTATTTGATTTTTTTGATGAAAACTTGAGTAAATTATGAATTATCCTAGAACTCGGCAACTGTAAGTTAACGTTATCTAATATTTTTTTTATTCACTTTACTATGACTTAAATAAAATCATAAATTTTCTTTCTCATTGCTGGTTAAAAAATGTTCTATTAAAATGATTTTAAATAATAAGCTTATGAAATTATATATTTATAAGTAATGTTCATATTATTTAAATATATTTTTTCAGGTGATTGAAGAAAAGAAAAAAATCTTAACGGTCGGAATCACTATCAATGAATTGGAATGCGAAGTGGCGATACAAAGTTTGTTGGACAACAGTAGAACCTTTTCTTATATTTCTAAATAATGTTCCAGAATACTGTAAATTAATTTTAATAGAGAAATGGGGTTTTGATGGTACATCTGCGATAAACTGTAAGCATGAGGAGTACATTTTTTGTTCATATCTCGTTCCACTACAGTTACAAGATGAACATACTGATGAGATTTTTTGAAATAATCTACACATCATCTAATAAATTCTGTATTCCCATCCGTATCGAGTTTATGAAAGAGATTATAAATATACGCAAGCAAGAAGAGGAAGAATTTTAACAACAAATAAAACACCTACATGCAGTTTGAGTTGGCACACGACGAATAAATATTGATTTTTCAATGATAATGGTTGACGAAAAAGTAATTAAACATATAATAATGATTAAACAATCATATATAATAAATATATATATAGCATTCTACGTGAAGCGAAACGAAGTAAAAAATTTTTCTTTAAACTTTGGGGATCTGTAGTACCCCATAAAAGGAAATAAGAGTTATTTTTTCAGATTCTTTGACCATCAGCACTGCAGTCAGAGACGGTCACAAGATAACATTTTTTCCGAATCCGCAAAATTGTGACTTTTAGGGAAAAAATTATAAGGGGGGACAAAAAATGGAAAGTATGTTTATATTACTATTTTTTACGTGGATTAAAATAAAAATATTTCTGTAAAGTTAAGGGATAGGTTTAATTTTCGACTCAATTTTTTAAAATTTTAAAGTCGAAAATAAATTTTTCGAAAGGTAATTTCAAATTGTATTTTATTATATCGTAAAAACCATCACCTATTATAAAGTTTTAGTCTTATGATAAAAGTAGGTAAGGTCTAGGCACTAATTGGTGCAGATTGCGGAAATTCGTAGTTTTTAGGTTATAACTTTTTATATTTTGCTTTAAATGGCAAAAAAATCATAATATATAACTACTATGGCAGCTTCATAAGATTACAGATTTCGATAATGAGAATTAAAAAGGGCGGATTCAATATGAAGGAAATAATTTAAAAATTTTTAAATATAACTGTGTTCTGCGTCAAAGATGTTTCTCAAAAATTTTTGCTAGAAGGTGTCAATTTAAGAAAAAAAATTCAGAAAATTCAGAAAATTCTTTCATTTAGCAGGATCAAAGATTTTTTTTTAATTTCATTGATCTTGTTTCTTTAAAACGTTACTATGTATCAGAAATTTTAAAGACACATTTTTTTCTTGTTTTTTCACGTAAAATACGGTTATATCTTTTTAGTTTCGAGAATCGATGAATAATGTCTGCCATATTGTATCCGCCATTTTGAATTCTCTTTATCCAAACCTCTTATCGTATGAAGCTGTCATAGTCGTTTTATAATATGATATTTTTCATTCCTTTAAAAAAACAATTTGGATAGCTTAAAAGTAAAAACTGAATTTTTGCACTTAGCATGTTCTTGTCGCTAGATCTTACCTACTCCTATCGAGAAACTAGAAATTATCAAAAGAAGATGAATTTAGCTCAATAATAAAAGAGCAAAATTTAAAAAAAGGTTATACCTTCCAAAAAATCTATTTAACGTTCAAATTTAAAAAAATTATGTTATCCTAACCTTAAACTTTACAGAAATATTTTAATATTAATCCACGGAAAAAATGCTAATAGAAACAAATTCATTTGCGGATCACGCAAAAATCTTCAACTTGTAACCTTCACTGACGGCAGTGGTTATAGTAAAAAAATCTGGAAAAATTACACAAATATTTTCTCATGTATTACCACCGATTACCAAAGTTTATAGAAGAAAAAAACTTTTTTTCTGTTTCTCTTCAGGTGGTGTGCCCCAAATTTTTTTTTTTTTTTATACATATTTTTAATTCGTGTGTACTATATACTATATAAAGCTACTATATATATATGTATAGTGATAAGATCGAAAAATCTTCTGCCCCCCCTCACCACCACCCTCCGGCACCACTCAAAAATTCGATTGTTTTCTCCGTGATTTCAAGTAAAAATCATTTTCCGATTTTTCGTTGGCCCCCTCTGTTCCCCCCTCCCCTCATCTTCCCCCCTCAAGAACTTTGCATATTCTCAGGATTTGTTGACCTGCCCCCCCCCCCTCAAAAACTTAGACACTTTGACCCGGTGCTCATTTTCATAGACGAAGACGGCCGAAGTCACCAAAAAGACACATTATCGCCGAATTTGGCCGAAAACAGACGAACCACTTCACAATAGCACTCTAACGTCGTCGAATATTGTTGAAAACAACTGGATGCAGCCGAAGCCGATCCCTTAAATCGACTTGGAATTTTTTATTTTTCCCGCACAACTAATTTATTAAATAGACAGTTACAGAACAATAAATCACACCGATAGTGACAATAGATATAAAAAGAAAACAGGAGAACCGTACGCTCTAGCCCAATACGGAATAAAAATATGATACAACTCAAGTACCTACAACAATATAACCAAAGAAACTTGCATGCTTATGAATTAAAGGTACGTATTATGGGCCAGCTGTCTCTACTTTGTCCACCTGGCCCATAATGTATGTCCATATTATAAGCCACGCAAAAAATTACGTATACAAATTTAAAAAAAAATTAGTTGTGGTAAGTATTATGTATTTTTATAATATTAAAGTAAACAAATTGGTATTTTTGGATAAAAATATTTTTTAACAAATCATAAATCAATTATTTTTATACAAAGAACTATTTGAGTTATTTTAAACTTAGGCAAAATTATCAATATTCTTTTGGTTCGGTTTTACATCATATAACCTTTAATTCCTTTAATCCATCGTCAATAGCTTTTATCGCTTCTTTGGCTTCTTTCATTCCCTTCTTTTATTTATCCTACATTTTTTTCCTTTCTGCTTGACGCATCTTTTTTTCTTGTGCTTCTAATTCCTTTTGCTTATTATCATTTTCCTTTTGAATACACAAGTCCCAAAACGCATTTGACGCAGCAGCTGCTACCATCTTAGGCTGTTTAGATTTTTCAAGATTTTTTTTTTTTTTAGATAAATAATCGGTGGGTAGTCAGAAATACTCAGACATGCGTTTACGTTTAAAAGTACCTGTAAGTTAATGAAAATATTACAAGAAAATCGGATACTTTTGAAGTACAAGAAATATGGAAGAAAAAATAACGCTTGGACCAACCTTCATGATTTTCTTTTTTCTTATCAGCAATGAGGTTTCGCCTGAAAAATATAATTACATAAAAAATAGTGCAGTTCAACTTTTGAGCAAAAATAGAAAAATATATTGGGCATTCTCTGTCAACTTAGCCACCCACCCTAGCTTTTATTTCTTAAGATAAATGAACCCACCTGGGCTCAAAATTTTCTTGAAACCTTTTTGTTTTTCATGCCGCATATTGTCTTGCAATTTTTAGCATGGTGGAGCCAAAATGGCGAAAAGAAAAGGAAAACATGCAGTATTTTGTTTTTTTTATCAATTTCTTGAATTAACAGCATGTAAAATACATTTTATAGAATTTATAAGGGTTAATATAGTTATGTAACATGAATAAGCTGCAATTACATATATCAAGCTATCGCATACTGCAGACATAACCTAAAATTCGTGCTTTTGAGGTTATTTCAAGATGAGATGAAATAATACATTATAGCCAAAAATCTTTACACCCATACGTTTCTAAGGTCTATTAATCAAATTCTGGAGTCAATTTGATCATAAAAAGTCAAGATCGTGGTTATTTCATGAGGCATTTATTTCTAAACAGTCGCTCCTATTTCAGATTTGATTGTTGAAAAGTGTTGGAATCGAAATTTCAGATGAACTTTTTTTACCTTACACCGACGTGTGTTTTTGCAATTTTCAAAATGGTGGCCAACAATGGTGGATACAAGAAAACTTACCAAGTAGAAAAAGATTACGGACTGCCGAAGACTACCACACGGCCCGCTGACGGTACACCCGGGCGAAAATGATTCTTTCCAGGCATGAACCTTGAATGGCAACGTAGCATACTGTCTTCTCTTGGTGAATGAGAGATAGCGTTTGGTCTGCAGGGAAGCCGGACATGAGCCATTGTCAGAGAAAGAGAGATAGAGTGGACCAGGCCATAGATGGCACTACACTTAACAGCGGACAGTAACAAGGACAGTAAGCGCTCCATGTCATCGGTATTTATTTTTTAGATTATACATAATCGCATACATTGATAAACAAGACCATTAAGTATCACGGGTCTACGGGTTTAGTTTGTAGATTGTTCATAATCACTAAATAATGAATATCATGGCCGGTAAGTACTTTGTGTCACTAACTATAGGTTTTTAGGTTATTAATTATTATTGTGTGGAGTACAAAATGATCGAAGCCAGTAAGCGCTATAAGTCATGAGAATTTCGTTTTAAGGTTATAAATAATAGCCCTAATGATAAAGAAGAATGCAATAGGCTCTGGGTCATCGAGTTTTAGTATAAGGTCATAAAAAACTTTGTGATTGATTAATACACAAGGCAAGTAAGGGCTTTGAGTAACGTGGCTTTCGTTTGTAGGTTATAAATGATTACCCACTAAAAAACAAGCAATAATAGACTCTGGCCCCGGCAATTCAGTATTTAGGTTATGTTTACTTGCCTGATGAATTATGAAGCGAATCCACTAAGCTTTCTGAATCATTAGGTTGCAGATCTTAGGGTTATAAAAAATAGCAGTAATTACTTATCTTAAGACAAAACAGCCCTTTGAATCATTTTATTTTTTGTTCTAAGCTATATAAATAATAGCTCAATTACTTAATATACCTCGACCTATCATTATACAACTTACAAGTGCCCTGACTCTGAAAGTACCATCTTTTGCTGAGAACTACATCTTGACATGGTTATACGTGTATCACCCTGGTTATGCGTGTAATATAGAGTGTAATACACTTTTGCTGAGTGTAATGTTATCTATGGCCTGGTGCACCCTACCTCTCTTTCCCCGACAATGGCCCAAGTCCGGCTGCCTTGCAGACCGAACGCCATCTCTCATTCACCAAGAAAAGACAGTGTGCTACGTTTATAAAAAATAAATGCGTGGACGGTGAATCATGTGATGAATAGTAATAAATGTTATAATTTCCAAAGATTTATTAAACTATAAAAATTTTTTTACCATGTCTTCTTTTATCCGCCATTTAGAAAATTGCAAAAACACACGTCAGTGTGAGGTAAGAAATGTTCATCTGAAATTTTGACCCCAAAGTAGGGCTATTTTCAACAATGATATTTGAAATGGGGGCGACTGTTTAGAAAGAAGTGCCTCATGAAATGACCACGATCTTAACTTTTTAGCGTCAAAATGACTCCAGAATTTGATTAATGCACCTCAGAAACGTATAGGTGTGGAGATTTTTGGCTGTAATGTATTTTCCTATCTCATTTGGAAATAACCTCCAAATCCCGAATTTTAGATTATGTCTGCAGGGTGCGATAGCTCGATATATGTAATTGCCACGTACTTACGTTAAATTACTTTGAGAACCCTCATACATTCGATAAAATGTATTTTACATGCTGTTTATTCAAGAAATTGATTAAAAAAAACAAGGAAAAGGCATGTTTTCCTTTTATTTCCGCCATTTTGGCTCCACCATTTTGATAATCACAAAACAACAAACGGCATGAAAAACTATAAGGTTAAACAAAAACTTTAAGCAAAAGTGGGTTCATTTATCTTGAGAAATAAAATGCGAGGGGGGTGGCCAAGTTGCCAGAGAATGCTCCATGTATACATTTACTTTTAGTACATTGTAAACTTTATTCTTTATTAATTTCATTTATATTATTGGTCAAGCCACTCGATTGATACACATTCATATTCTGTGCTTCAAAAGGATTAACATACTCTATTTTAACATGATTTAATTAGGTAAAACTGCCACTAGACTCCAAATTATTTACTGTATCATCATCAATCACAGGTATTTGTGCCATCTCTGAATCTCTAATCATATGCTTCATTGTCTTACTATAACTAATAATAGAACAAACAACATGTGATCTTTCTGTCACCAATGAAAGTGGAATTTCTTAGTTGACGAGAACTATTTTCGTGCTCAAAGATTCATTAGTTAAAAAATTGTCTGAAAAAACATCTCAAACTTTTATTCTTGCAAAAAAATTAAACATAATTTTATTTTAAAAGGTTTTTAAGTTTTTCAAAATTAAGTAAGTCAAAAAAATCAAATTCTAGCTAAAAATTTTGTCACATAAAAATTTCGACGAATTGTATGAGAAAAATCAAACTGTTCTAATCAAATTTATACAAAAAAATATAATAAGAAATAAATAAATATTCGTTAAAAAGTGTAAATACGATTAAAGTACAGTACAGATACAATTATAGATTTTTTTTCCAAAAAAAAATATAAATAAAAAAAGTGTAAAAATGAAATCAATGTAAACACTGTTGTTCTACTATCGTATGATGTACATGAGATACCAAGAGTTTCTTCTGACTGCGTAAAAGCTCATTCTTCATCATCTTTCTCTATGCTCTTAGAATTTACATCTACATTTTCTTTCAGTCTTATCCAAAACTCAAGCAACCCTTGGAATTTATCATCAATGATCCATATACCACTTGACTTAGATACTTTAAAATCGTTTTGTGATTGTTGATCAAAAGATTTTTCAAATTCTTCCAAAGAGCCACTACCTACTTAATAAAGAGCTTCTTCTGGTGTTGTGATGGCTTTTATTTTCTTCGTTAAACTAAATACATCATAATTTATAGCATTTTCGTTAAAAGGCCATGATCCAGTGCACTTGAAGACACTTCAAACAATTGAAGCTTCATCTCTCATATCTTCAAGTGTTACTTTGATATCATTCGGACAAGTTTTTTTCTTAGACGCTTTATATTATTATCTGTGTTCTACTTGTTGAAAGTTTTTAACCAGCTTGCTTTGAAAGGTGCAGAGAAAAACACATCTTATGGTCAAATATGTGGGTTGAGTAAGAAAACAACTTATAAATTTCAATATTGTGATCTCTACAAAATCTTATATGTAGTACAGAATTATGGGATGAATGACTACCCAAGTAAATCACCATAGGGAACTCAAGCTTATTTACAATTGCCCAAGGATAAATTACATTTGTTATGTATTTATAAAAAGTCTCAGTGATCCGTCAACCACTTTCAAAGTTTCCCAAGCCCCGATCACGTGGACAATTTATTAAGACTTTCTTTAGAATATCACCTTTATAGTTGTAAATTACCATAGGAGGGGCACGAATACTCTCAGCGTTGTACATAAACATGGTAGTAAAGTTTTATTTTCTCGTCACCATCAACTTGCTTATAAACTTTTTTAATCCTACTGTGGTAATTACTTTTTTGGCTTTCGGAAACAACTCTAAACTTGTCTTATCACAATTAATGACTTGAGAAAGTGTTAAGGTGAGCAAGTTTTTACTTTCCAAAAACGACCTGACTCCTGAAAATCATTCTCTCAAATAATTTTCAGCTACCTTTGCCCGTGCCCTGATTAAATTTTGTGCCATCCTTATTGTAAGTTCTTTGTGACGTTTGAAAAAACCTTCTGTCCAGTGTCGTTCAGGTCTTTCATAGGTAAACTAAGTCTTTAAATTTATTGATTTTACATACTGTTGCAAACAATCAAAAAGTTCTTCTTTGATTAGAGGGTTCGCTTTCTCAGCCTACTAACATACGATCATGTAAGTGTGTAAAATCAAATATAGAAATGTACGATGCTTCCAGAAATTTCAGAACAAATTGAAACTTTAAAGTTTTTTCAGTTGCAAATCCCATCGTTTGTGAACTATCCAGCGGATCAAGTAAAGTTTGTAACTTCTACTTATACATAACGTCAACTATTTTTTGATGAATGTCAAGTATTTATCAGTGAGTCTAAAATTGGTACTATAACTATATAGTTGTCTGTCAAGCGTGACTGATCCAATGTCAACGACTTCGTGTGCTAGTCATTTACAAAGTTTTTGCTCTTTTACTCTAAAAATTTGTGGACGTGTTGTCCGAGTGTTGCCCTTTTTATTCGTGTAAATTTAAACTTTCAAAGATGTGGCAAAGTTCAGAGAAACGACAAAAAATACAAAGATACATTTCAACACAAAAAAGGTTTTTGAGCAAAAAATAATGGCACCATCATGAAGAGCACATAAGAATCTTTCGATTTTCATTTTTTATTATTTTTTTAGATTTTCACCAGTCCGTACAAGCGAGCTAAGCACAGTGTGCTTGAGTGACAAATGTGCCGCACGCGCGGAGTGGCTCGATCTTGCTGGACGCACCCGTATACGGAAGCTGAAGGCGGGCCAGGTAGGCATGGATTTGGGAATGAAAAAAGACAGAAAAAGGGGAAAAATTGATTCAGATTTACAAATGTCATGTTGAGTTTAAATGCAAACATACCAGAATATATATGACAAATGGAGGCGGGAGAGGTTAGCCAAGAAATTGGCATAAAAAACAGAAAATACATTTACTTTTTGCACATAAAAAAAATGGACAAGAGCAAATGGCCTTATTTATGACAAATCAAAGAATTAACGGGCTATATCAATAAAAATAATACAAAATAGGCAAAGAATCTGTAGTATATGTAAAAGTAGAGGATTGGATAACGACAAGATTTATGAAAAAAGCTAGGAAGGAAAATAAACTTGATGAAATCAAAGATAATTTTACAAAGGAAAGGAAGACTTTTATCAATCAGAAAATACAGAAAAAGTTTTTTAGTAATTGGCAACTCTATTATCCGTAAAATGTTAAAAAAAAAAGAAAATAGCAGAGAGAGAAAAATGAAGCAAAAAGAATAAGATACAGGAGAGTTCAGAAGTTTTTTAGTGATAAACTGTAGGATCGGCAATAAAAAATATATATATATAAAGCACACATTGATATGTAAGGAGGAAAAAAAGCAACAAATGAAATAAAAATATGGTTAAGAAATATAAAATTAAAAGATAATGAAGATATATGCAGGCTGGAGATGATTCATGTAAAAATATGAGATATTTATGTAGGTAAGTAACGCACAACAGTGAAGATTAAAAATTCAAAAATATGTTATGCGT
This sequence comes from Copidosoma aretas, assembly GCA_030522625.1. Taxonomy (NCBI): domain Eukaryota; kingdom Metazoa; phylum Arthropoda; class Insecta; order Hymenoptera; family Encyrtidae; genus Copidosoma; species Copidosoma aretas. Next base: position 10,449 of record JAPYYV010004765.1, read on the forward strand.
TATAAATTATAATATTATGTAAGTGTAAAAAGATATTCTAACATTTTGTTGTATGTTTAATCAGTTACATAGGATACTCTATTAAAAATAATATTATTACTAATATGAGAGAATAAAAATTTGTAATAGTTATGAAACGAAAATAGAAAACGTAGGAGTATATAAAAATCTGTATACGAAACATAAAAGTGATAAAATAAAAAATTCACATTTACGAAAGACATAAAAGAATTTTAAATTAATATCTTATTATAAACTTATATCCATAATTGATTCTATAATGATCAAAAATAACAAAAAAAGGCTTATAACTGTTTCTGTAATAATAATTATTGCGTTAACAGTGTACACATATAGATATGTCTTAATATTAACCTTCAATGTCAATTAGAGTCATTATCAGTATAAAATTATCAACAGTTATTAGATAAATCAGTAAACTTATTTCATATATTGACTATGTTTGCTCGAATTATTAGCGAATTTTTATGAGATCGCTTTGTTTATCTACGTGTGTACGTATACATGTGTATTAAAAAATAACCTTTTGTATTTATTAGTCAGACATAAGAATAAAAATATTGAAATATGATGGTTGGCACACGGAGCGCGCAGGGGGCGAAGCCCTACTAGTATACACATATACATATATATACATACATATATATATATATATATTCTTGTGGCATGACTACGTCATTTGATCATAAGGTGGAGAATGAAGCGTGCCAATATACCTAGGCTGAAAGTAAAGCGTACTAACCTTATCGCTTATTAGGTTTTTTAGAAGTCGTATGCGTGAACGGGGGCATAAGGAGGTAAATATACGAAAGGGAGACATTTTCCTTTCAGACTTAGAGAAAGACGATCGTGTCAAGTGACATCCTGCCATCAAGCCATGAATCAAGCGCTGAGCACCTACAGTACACGAGCGCTTCACCAGCATCCGGTTGTCATATTCGGGAGCAGGTCTTCGTGTGTTGGAGCATTGGTGTAGTTAGATGAATAACTTAGGGTTAGTTGCGAGCAACTAGTCGTGCCAAATAACGCATCATGAAAAAACGTAACATATGACCACCATTTTCCCGCCATGCGACCATAATGTGAAGTCATAAAATAGTTTGACGTTATACGCCTATATAGATGTAGCATGCGTCAATATAGCTGTAGCTATGACCGGCATAAGTTTTCTGTACCATGTACGAGTATGATCATCACAAGGTTGTGTTTAGCCATGTAGATTTAATTATTTACTATAGTCGCATATGAATGAGAGAATACATGCTTTTCCTACCTCGGGCACTTTTGCAGCCCTGGTACGCCCTCGGTAGGAAAAACAGCGTTCTTCATTAATGTGAATCCGATTTTGTAGTAGAAAATTTAGGAGGGGCTTTTCACACCTCCTCTGCGACCCTCCTGATAGTAATCGATCAGCCCACCCTTACCGCTCCCCCCCCCCCTCTTCGACCACCTTAAAATGAGAAAAAATTGGCTTTATTTCTCTGTAAAGTTTACTCTACAATATTGGGGTCAAGCCCCACCCCCTTGCCTCCTCCGCCCTCTCAGCTCCATACCCCCTCCCTATCAGCTGCCTTAAAATATGCAGCGATTCTCTTCATTTCACCGTTATTTAAGTTAGTAGAAATTCCTTGGTCCCCTCCCCCCCAGCCCCCCCCCCCTTACCACCCGAAGATACCCAGCAACCCTCTAACATTGTCGAATATTGCTAAGAACAGCCGATTGCAGCCAAAACCACTTCTCCCATTGCTTATTACCAGAGATCACTCGATGATGATCAAAGTCACTCGAAATAAGTCAATAACCCAATAGCTCTGACAATTTTCTCACACAGTCAAACACTGCCGGCCGAAGCCACTTTTCCAGCGACTCTTAAGTGTTTCTGTTTTGCTTGCACGACTTATTTGGAAAAAAGACAGATGCACCAAGTGGATTGGATTTAAAACATTTAATTTTGATCCTAATAATATATCCAAAATATAGAATTCTAATAATAAGGTATATAATATTTAGGTCTATATTTACAGTGTTGTTTTACTTAGCTTTTCTTTTCCTAAAATTTTAAATGCATTGTAGATTGCCTAACCGCATGTCGCTATCTATAAAATCATTTAATAAATATTACTGCGCTCTCACCAATCGTCACACGAATCTACAATTGTATTGAAGTTCATACAATAACTTCCAATGACTCCTGTAAATATTATAAGGCATGTTTAATAATCGTTGCAACTTTATCTTTAATTTCTATTGCCTACCATACCTCCCTCGCCCTGCCGTAGTCTCCAACAGATTCTTTTACGCTCACCCAAAAAAAAAAAAAGTAGTAATTTTTTCTGTAATTATAAATGGTGTAGCCCCCCCTCCCCTCGCCACTGAAAAAAATTATAGGAACAATAATACAGCTATGATGTAAAACACCTCCTTTGAAGCTCCCACACTTTTATAATCCTCTTTCGTCTTTAATACCATTTGCTCTTTGATTTTCAATCCAGCTGGCTTAAGCATAGTTTTTAGCTTGCTATATGCAGCGCAAGATGCTGGATCCGCAAAAAATTAACTTTCGAATAGCGACATGAGAAAGGTGCAAAAGTGAACATTGTCATTTTTCTTGGTACGCTGCTACCTGTGTACTCTGTGTAGGCAACACTGTCATCAACTATTAATTTCAGCATACGCTATACCCCCTTCCGCTTACCCACCGAATTAACGGCTTGGATTTGATTTTCCTATTATCAGTTAATTATTAGCTTTTATAGCTAGATGACGTACAGACTAATGCTCGCGCTATGTCTTTAGGTGTCTCCATTGATTTACTGTGATGGTAAAAATTGTAAGTCCAATATTCGACTTGGCTGTTATTGTTTATGTTTAAAACATTGAAAGCTGCATATTTTAGCTGCGAATATTTTATGTATCATTATAAGAAGCTACATGCACACTTGCAGCTACGTTAAGCTGCAAGCTACAAACAATCATGCAAGCCACGTAAGGCACCGACGGCTAGCCATGGAAAATTACAACCATAACCCTAGATAGCTGATATGGCATAGCAGTATTATCCAGGCTTTGAATTACTAGATTACAGGTAAAAGATTTTTGCGGTTATTTATGTTTATCTTTATTGTCATTTAAAGCTCATGATTTATAGGATGGTGTGTAAAGATTGGTTTACTTTTAGTTCATTTAGCACGTTCTCTGATTTGAGATATTTATTGGCACCAAGTGGATTTCAATTTCTGACTTCTCCTAACACTATACGGTTAAGGGTACCTATTGTTGCAAACACTATCGAAAAAATTTTTATAAAACTAGTCGCATGTCTTAAAGAAAAAGGACGAAGATTTTCGTTAAGTTTTGACGAGTGGACATGAAAAAAGTCACAGATACAGAAAATCTGATGTACACCTTAAGGAGACTTATTTTAATCTTAGGATGATTACAATCAATGGATCATGCACTGCTGAGCATTGCATTGAGTTAGTATCAAACCGTTTAAAGAAATTCGGCTTCAATTGTGAAACCGACATTATTGGTATAACTACTGATCATGCAAATGTTATGATAAAAGTTTATAGACTCTTGCCCTTTTATCAACAATTGTGCTTTGCACATAGAGTTTAGTTAAATGTGATGGATATTCTATAATAAAAAAAATTATGATGAAGACACAGAACCAATGATGGCATTAAAGTCGTTGTACAATCAAATATTATTTAAGTTGCTCCGCTATACAGCAATATTCTTAAAAAAGTGCAAAAAGTTGTTGAGATTTTTAAAAAATCACGTAACAATGTTTTTTTTTTCAAAAATATATGAAAGAAGAAAATGGCAAAGAATGAAGTTTGGTCTTGACGGCTAGACTAGATGAAATAGTTTGCTCAGCACGTTGAAACGTTTTTACAGTTTCAAAATTTTCATCAATAAAGCTTTGATAGATATTGACTCAGATACTGAATTCACTGCTCATGAGTGGTCATTAATTAATAAGTTGATTATTGCTTATACAACATTGAACTCTGTTCCAACCAAATTAAAAAGCCAGGATACTTTATTGAGTTCCGAACTTTCTGAGGCACTTCGCCAAAGATTTTGAAAACAGCGTCATATTGAGATAACAGGGATGCTGATTTATCTACAGAACTCAAAAAAGTATGAACAAGCCATTAGAGGGCTTGATAAGATTTTTTTAATGCCTAAAAAATTGTAATGCGTCAAAAAATGAAAAATCTTTCAAATCGGGTAATTACCTGTTTTGCAGAGCCAGCACAAGTAGCAGCAGAGATAACATAATAGAAGTAGAAAATGACAAAATTGATTACTCAAATCTCACACTAAAACAAGAATTAAAAATCCAGCTCAAGCATTAGAAGGAAGACTTTATGAGACATAATAGAACTAGAATTTAAAAAGATTACAATAAAATATTAAAAAAGGAAATGAGTATCTATCAAACTAGAGGAGTAACAGGTAAACATCTTTCTTTAACTTATAATCATTTCATGACCCTTAAAACAACTAGTGTAGAGGCAGAACGGGCTTTCTCTGCAACTGGATATATATGCAGTTGTTTAGGAAGTCGATTGGGAGGCACCACCATCAATACTATTAGTTTTTTGAGATCCTACTTCCAGGAAATGATAAAAAAAAATAAAAAGATTAATTTTCTTTTGAACCACAAGTCAAGATTTACATTTTATTATAATGTAAACATTTAACAGTTATATTATTTTAAATGCTGTAACCAAGCCAAGCAGATTTATTATAAATAATAGCAAAAACAAGAAACTAAAACTTAATGGCTGTAAAAAATTTTAAACGATAGATATTTTGGATGGGGATGATTGACGTGATTTGTGATTACAAGCATTCTGATGATAATGATAAGTGCCAGATATAAAATGTAAAGCTAAGTAGGTATCTGGATTTTAAGTTTAGAATATAAGAAAGTTATGTATAGCATTAAAGTGTGAGATCAGTTGTACTGATTTATAGTGACTCGTCTGAATGAATGAAATCTTACAGTCATACAGGAATTTTTTTTTTTTTAATCAATAATGTGTAGGATCCGCACATGATCGAGCTGGAATTGTATCGATACAGCAAAAACTCTAGCTGGATAGAAAATGCTGCTGGATTGCAATCCTTAACTCCCACCCACACCCTCAGCCCCCCTCTATAATTGCTGAACGAGTGAAAGAATAGGTAAAATATTAAATGACTGTCGGTCTGCCTTCAGGGCAAAAGTAAATACAAGGAAACATTTTGTTATACCAAATAATCTACTTGAAAACAAACGAGAGAAAGAAGGCAATACAATATCTGCTGTGGTTGTAGACTATAAATAAGCATTTGATAACATCAACGGAGAAATATTATGTATCAAATTGGAGAGAATAGCAATGGTTACAAAAGAATTAAAATTTTTAAAAGAATCTCTAAATATGCAAAATAACAAGTAAATAAAGGCAAGGAGATAACAAATTTATTTAAAACAGTAAAAAGGAAAAGAAAAGGGTAATTATGAACCACGGTACGTTTAACATAATTTATAGTGGATATAGACTAATTTTTTATACAGGTTGTTGTTGCTTGTTTTCCTCCTCATGTGTAAGCGTAAAAGAAAAAAGCGTTTTCTTAATATAGTAATTGTTCTCTTGTTTAAAAAATAGAAGACGTAATATGTAAGGTAAACCTATAGGCACGCAGGCAATGGTAGGGAGTGCCTGAGGCACCTGCTCGAGTCTAGCAGATAAGTTATTCAATAAAGATATGCACCCCACATCCGGCCTTTATTTACTATTGTTTAAAAAATATTCCAGGAAAACTATACCACGCCATTGAGATCGTCAAGATGAACAAAAAAGCTTCGTACCAAATGTTGATCCGATGCTTAGTTTTTGAGATATTGTCTACTGATATTTTCAGAACACCTTGTAGAGACCTAGGAGTGTTGTTCTAAACAATGAATAGCTTCTCGTGGCACGGAAAAAACGATAGGTAGAATGCAAAGGGCAGTCAATGCAGTTTAAGGCTAAAACAAAAGGGCTTAAGTAAAAAGTTTGCATTTAAAATTATTTATCATGAATTTAATGATAAAATTATACTGTCCATACAGAGCGGAGACCTGCGTATGACCAAAAAAAAAAGATGTAGAAACAATAGAATACATATCTAAATTTAGATATAGGATTTAAATGCAAAGATACAAGAATATGTATGTAAAATGGAGGCCAGAAGTTTAGGCATAGATTTGGGGCTGAAAAAGGACAAAAAGAAGAGACAAAATGGAAGGCAGTTTGAATTTCGATAGTTAGGTTTAAATGCGAACACACCAGGATGAATATGAAAATAAAGATTTGAAGGGTTAGCCTAAAAATAGACATAAGAAAAACGGCAGAAATTTACTTTTTGCACATTTTAAAAATGGACAAGAGCAGTTGGCCACACGTATGATTAATGGAAAAATTAGAGGCATAATCAATAAAAATCCAACAAAACTTGGTAAAGAAGTTGAAGTAGAATATGAAAAAGTAGAGGATGGGAAAATGACATGACTTATACAAAGAGTAGCCTAGGAAATATGTAGGAATAAGCTTAAATAAATCAAAGAGAATTTTGCAATGGAAGAAACACTCTTATCAATAATAAAATACAGAAAAATAGATGAAAATGGACAGCTGTTACATCAATTAACTATTAGAAATCAATAAAAAAAAATATAGAGAATATAGCAAAAAGAAAACATACAAGAAAGATCAGAAGAAAAATAATTTATACGGAGATATAAGAATTTAGAAAGCACGAAAGAAAAAGGGTTTTAAGTGATAGACAGTGGATCTGTAATGGAAAATAAAACATAAAGCACATGTTGCTATTAAAAAAGGAAAAAAAATGGCACATTAAGTAATAATATCAAGCAGAAATATAGAATTAAAAGATAATGGAGAGATATCCGAAAGGGATATGATTCATGGTGATGTATAAGATATTTCTATAGATAAATAAGGATCAGCAGAGCCAACATTGAAAGTTAAATGATAAATCATCAATAAGTGTTCAAAAACTACCAAAAAGAAGCTCTTATTTGTTTCTGTATCAAGCATGATTACATTAATATTATATATATTTACATTTGTGTAAATATTAACTTTGAATTCCAATTAGAGTCATTCATCAGTATTCAATAAGCAATAAATATCTGCTAAATCAGTGCACTGATTTCATTTAATAACAATATTCTTTCGATTTCCAAGCAATTTAGTATCTAATTGTCTTAGTTATCTATGTTTTCACGCATATATTTATTAAAGAATAAATTATTGTACAACGTATTTAGACATAGGATAGAAAATATTAAAATGTGGGAGTTAACACGCAGAGCGTGCAGAGGGCGAAGCCCCAATACTATAGACATATATTTATATACATACATATAAGGCATTCCACGTGAACGGAGACAAAAACAAATTTTTTTTCTTCCGAACTTTGGGGATCAGTAGTACTCTGTAAGGAAACAATACTGTAATTTTTTCAGATTTTTGGACCAACATCTACGCTGTCAGTAACGGTCACAAATTTCGAACTTTTTCGTTGACCTC
>JAPYYV010004766.1:0-16225 GCA_030522625.1 Copidosoma aretas
GAGGACAACATTTTTTGTACCGAGGGCAGAAAGTGCAAATTTCTGCCCGTGGGCGCATTTTCGGCCCGCTAATCACTTTCGGCCCCCGGGGCCGAAAATGCGTCCCGAGGGCAGGAAGGCTCTGCCGCACTTTCTGCCCTAGGTAAGAAACGTAATTTTCATCCGATTGGGCTCCTAATCGTATAAATACTCCTGTTTCCAAATTAGAACATGACGGTTGGCTCTCGGAGGTTTTTTTCATTGAATTTTACTGAATTCCAAAAAAAACCTTCATAATTAATCACAAGAAACATACAGCATATTAAAAAATAGCATCATCAATCCCCTTTATTTTAATCAAAAATGAGTTTTAACTTTCGCTCTTTCACGTTTAATAAGAGTTCAAGTTAGCAATTGTTCGTTGATTTTTTCTCAGTGATGAGTGATATCGTATATTACTATCGGCCACAAGTTACTTACCTTATAAACTTTGTGCGCCTCACTATTGCGGAATTCAACAATATTCGGTGCGGCTACTAAAATTGTCTTCACCTGCTCTAGTTTTATGATACTCTTGCTCGACTTCTTTGTTTTTGGAGTTAAAATTGGACTTGAAGTATGGCTGTTAAAATAAAAACACCTTTTTTACCAATTATAAAAGTTTTTGTAATTAATACTTCTACAATAAAAATCTGATCTGTGATGGTTGACGATTTCAAAATAATCAATAAAATACACGTTCTTAACAAAACAAAATAATCCTAATATCATTTTATACAATAACCACATTAAAAATTTACTTTGAAACAGAGCAAGACGTCATTGCATCCTCTGATGCAGAGATTTCCAATTGATCCGAGAAAAAATTTTCCCCCGATTTTGACCGTTTTTCGTGTTTCATTTCAACACCTAAAAAAATTAGTTTGTTCTAAATAATTTACGTATTATTGACTTTAACTTTGAGATAAAATCATTTTTGTACATACTGTTTTCTGTTAATAAAGAATACTTTTTTGCCATAACGGGATCGATTTCTTTGACACGGTTAAAATTCTGATCGGACATGATTGAATTAACCTCACAACTTTAATTGACTGAAGAACCTCGTCCAACAAGGAAAGACAAAATTGTGCTACGATTTTATAGCACATACTTTATTATGTATGCAATGATAAATTTATTTCAACCATCAATTGTTTATTGTGCATTAAATCACAGTCAATCATCGATTTCATGCATATTGTTTATTAATAAACATTTTTTTTATATCAAACAAATGAGATATTACTATTTACAGTAATTGCTGTCCCTAATACCCTAGGATTTTACATTATGAGCTTTCAAAATATTGTAGTTTTTTTTCTACAATAATTTACATTAGTCCGTCAGTCTTGAATCTAGTTTCACATTTTTACACTGTTGTTAAATTATTAAGCAATTAATGATCGCGACGCAAATTTATGTTCATTAGTTTAAATAACGTAAAATAATTGCGAATACAATATAAATTTTTTAGTCAGTATTCTTATTATTTACATTAAAGAAAAAAAAGTAATTAGTAACCTGATTTTATGATTATTGCTTAATTCATAGGATAACAAAGATATTATTTAATGCGTATGTATATAGATTTTTACAAGTGAAGCGCAAATATGGTTATAGAAAATATCCATGTTTATCTTCAATACGAAATTTATTAGCTAGTAAAAAACGTAATTGAATGCATAAAAAAAAAAAAAAAAAAAAAAAAGATTTTTCATGTCATAATATATGTGTTTAAGAAAATAATCACACTATTATCTGTATAAAAATATAATGTAAAGATATACATTTAATTCAAATAAATTGATAAAAAAACCAAACTTTAATTTTAGTATATTATAACAAAGATCTTAGGACACTAAAATTTTTACTTTTGCAAGTTCAACTAGATTCAAGACTTATTCTTTCAAAGCAAAAGTATAAAAGTACCATCTGTGAATCTTTTTATAAACTTAAATTGTCATTTTTATATAAATATAAAATCCTAGATCACACCGAGGTGTTCTAAAAGAACAGTACTCTACAAACATAAGTAGAGTAACAATCTACGTGTTATTTTGACAATAGAATGCACTGGCGATTTATAAATTATAAATAAGTTTAAAAACTAAGTCATTGAATCGTTTGTTACTGAAACATCAATTATTACAACGTATGCGTTTATAATGTATTACAGGTAGTATTATTTCTTGACAGTAGGCTTAAAATTTTTTTTACATCATTTATAAAAGCCTCCTCATAAATGTAAAGTACTTATCAGCTAGAAAGTATCATCAGTGTCTCATATTTCACATTAGTTGCAAATTTTTTCTTTTACTTATTTACATACATTACACGAACCCTTTGAAGGTGCATAGATTCCTTTTCACTTTACCAAAAACACTCGATGTCTTTTCACTTGTCAAGTTCAAGTGCCACATACTGCTCCTCGTCCACTTCGGTCATCATCAAATTTCCATCTGGTAGGAGCAATACCACCTTTCTTATACCACCTGTTGAAAAAAACAAAAAACAAAATAAAATTTAATGGTCATTCAATTTTCGGCAAGATACTCGTCATCGCTGAGACAGAGGTGTGATCCGATTTCTCTATCTGGGACAAATTGTGAAAAAAAATTACCTTCGGTGGGCGGATCGGACGAGACAACCTGGGCGACGACTTGATTGTCGGAGTCACCGTCAACCGGATTGGGGTTGTACATGAGCATCTGCTGGTGGTCGGCGTTCGTCACCTCCGAGGCCTCGACGGTCTCCTCGGCCGTGTCCTCCTTCACGTAGAACTGCGCGTTGGGCCCCAGCTGTGCCACCGCCTCGGCAACCGCGTGGTCCAGGGACATGATTTGGCCATCCTCGCCGGCGACCCCCTGCTCCGTCGTCACGTACACGCACTGCTGCTCGCCGTCGGCTCCCTGTGCCACCAGCAAAGTCTGGCCGTTCTCAGCCTGGCCGGCGACCTGGTACAGTACCCCGTCCTCCCCGGTCAGCGTCATGACTCCACCGCTCTCCTCTATCTTCAGACTCGTCGGACCCACATTCACGTCGACCTCCATAGTGGCAGTCGCTCCAGTAGTCTCGACTGCTCCCACCTCCTGCTGCGGCAACAGCACCGCTACGTCGGAGGACGTGGGCTGTGTTTCCGCGGCCGACTGTTCCACGGTCGTCGTCGTGGCCTCGGCGACCGTCGTCACCGCTACCGCGCTCGAGACGCTCGTCACCTCCGTCGTGGCAATGGGGGCCACGCTGACAACGACCTCCCCGGCGCTCGTCGTCTGGATCTCGACGCTCGGATCGTCCAGGCTGGGCATGTCCGGGCCGGGCATGACACCACCAGCTGACGGGGCCTCGCTCGTGTGGACGACGATGCCCGTGGTGCCGCCGGGGCTCATCTCGACGCGCACGATGTTGCCCGCGGCGTCGCTGAAAGACTCGAGGGTGGGTAGCACGAGCTCCGTGGTCTCGCCGCTCTCGGTGCTGGCGATGACGCCGTCAGCGCTGATGGTCGCGGTATTGGAGGCCACGGCGTCCGAGGCGGACACGATGGCCATTGGAGTCGGTGCGGGGGGCTCGGGCTCGGGTTCGGGCTGCTCGATGGGCGTGCCATCAGGGCCGATGAGCCGGCCCGTGTGGGGACAGAGGCTCAGCTGGCGCGGCGGACTGGCGGGCTCGGGACAGGGCTGGGCACCCTCGGCGGGGAGGGGCGGGAAGTCAGGTTCCTCGCCGCTGCTGCTTTCGGTCTCGACGTGGAACTCCATGTGCAGGCCGTCGGTTGCCGCGAGCTTGCTCTCCTTGGGCTTGTTGGCCGCCGGGTTGGGCTTGGCGCCGCGGGCTACCGCCTGGCCCTTAAGTGCGGGGCGATTCGCGGGCTTCGGCACGACGCCCGCCTCCGCGGCTACCTTGTTCCTGGCCGCTATCATCATCTGCTGCGGCGTGGCCGCCTTTTGGGACTTGTGGGTTATCTGCATGACCTTGGGAGAGAGCTTCGACGTCTGCTGGACGATGGCAGGACTGGCCGTCTTGGGTAGAATCTTGCCCTGGGGGGTGCCGACAGTCGCGATCCTCTGAACGGTCTTCTTGACGCCCGGAAGAACCCCCGCTGATGTGGGAGTGTGCACGATCCTGGTACTGGTTGGAGTCAAGCCGGTTTGGGTTTGCGGCATGCGCTTCTGCACAATCGGTCGCTGCTGCTGTTGCATGATCGTGGTCTGTTGAGTTCGAGCTACCGGTGTGCGAGCTTGCTGCGTCGCGACGCCCGTCGTGATCGTGGCGCCGCGACCCATAGCGTTCGGCCTGGGCAACAGCTGTCGCTGGGCGTTGTTGTTGTCAGCGCGCTGGACAGCCCCGGTTGCTTTGGTCCCGGTCGGAGTGCTCGTCACGATTCGCTGGGTGTGTATGTTGATCGGGTTAGGGACCGTCGTGACCAGGTGGATCTGCTGCACCTGTGCGGGATCGGGCCTAGGCTGGATTTTGATCGGCTCGGTCTTGACTGCCGCGAGGGTGCCCGCTTTCGTGGGCGAGGCTTTGTTGGAAACTACTTGCATCTGCGTGACGATCTGCGTGCCGTCGGGCTTGGTGAGCACCTTGATCGGCGTTATGGAGTTACTGGAGACGACCTGCTTTCGCACGATGGGAGCGTTGTTTCGCATTATCACCATGCTGCTGGCCGGCTGGTTGGGTCCTTTAACACTCAACTTGTTGGTCGGCGAGGAGTCGAGTTTGATGATGCCCTCCTTCTTGTGCATTATGTACATATTGGACTGCGTAGTGGCAGGCTTGGACTCGATTTTGATGGCCTTGTTGGCGACAATATTGTTGGGGAGGTCGCTTCCTGTCGCCGTTCGAGAGCCGTTAGACTGAATGTTCGCGCCCCTGAAGGCGCGTTGGATAACGTCGCTACGGCCAATCAGCGTTCTATCCTCCTTGTCGCTAACCCACTCCTCGTCGCTCGTATCGATCTTGTTACGTTTCGAGACGCCGACGCCCGTGTCTTCCGAGTCGCTGTCGGATGAAGCGTGTTTCCTTTTGCCATATACTACTTGAAGGTAAGAAAAATAATTATTACCTTGAAGCGGCTGGTTATTTTAAATTGTATGATTTTTAGATGTCACCATAATTATGCCAGTTAGTTCAAGTAAAAAAATGTAACCTGTATTGTTTTGGTGAATCTTTGAATTTGGCATTTTTTACTTTTTTTGAGTCACTAAAAATATTTCAATTGCTTACCTTCGTCATCTCTCATTGATCCACACCACTGTTTTACTCGGTCTGTTGCCTTTGATTTACTTAAACGCATAGGTCTTCTGCACAAAAAAGACAATATTATTACCCATACTACCTCAAATTACCTTACGAATGACAGCTGCATAAATACTAACCCTCCTTGAGGAGTACTAGGTCCTGCTGTAGCATTGTCTGATTTAATAATCCTCTGTCCCATACCTACTTGGTTTGTTTTAGAAACAGACTTTGCTGGTTGCTGACTTTTGATTTGTTCTTTTTGTTTTGCAAGATTCAATTCAAAATCATCTATTAAATGTTTATACGTCGTGCTCACATGTTCTGCATCCTCCCAAGTATTATAATTGTCTTTTGAAAAAGCTCTGTAAACAGTTTTTAAATGAAGTTCAAATCTAAATGAATACTTATTGATTAATAGTAATATAAAAATAATAATTACGGGCTGTTGCGTTTCTTCCATTTCAACAGATACTCGTATACTTTTCTTTTTTGATTAAACCGTTTCGCCATTATTTGCTCGACAAAATAATCGTCATCACTGTCCATGTCATCATTATCTTCAATTGTTTTTTCCTAAACACACAGTAGAGCATGTGTTAATAATTATTTATATTGCTATGTTAGGTATGTTTTAATTAATCAAATTAAAGAGAAATATTACATTACCTTTGACTTGACTGGAGATTTCATCTTGTATTTCTCTTTAGAATCAACAGGTTCAGGTTTCATTTTAATATCAGACTTCAAATCTTTTTTATCAGGACTATCAGGCTGACCATTTCTGATTACTTTGCGTAAAACTACTGTCTTACCTCCTACAAATTATGATGATTAGATGTTCTTATTAGTTCTGAGCACGTACTATGTCAAACAAAGCTCAAGAAAAACCGTCATATTGACGCACATACTTTTGAGTATTTTAAATAAAACTTCAGAGGATCTTATTTAACGAAAATCGTCCACTGACTTACAAATAGCAAAAAATATTCATATAAACAGAGCAACAATACTTGGTACGACTTACCTTCTGTAGTACCACTTTGAGGAACATCTTGCATCTTAGCATTACTTATTTTTGTAAATGTTTGTATAGTTTTGCCAGCTAATATCCATCCATCTCTGGAATGATTATCCATGTTGCACCACTTCTGATACAATTTCCATGAACCATTCCCTTCTTTGTCTGGACTTTCTTGTTGATTCTGCGTTTCTTTCCACAGCAAAAATGCCCAGACTTGTGCCTTTTGTTCCATCTATAAATATTATGTAAATAGATCTCGTATGATTTAAAAAGAAAAATATTATAATGTTGCTTTTCAATCAACTAACATTATTATTTTCTCTAAAGTTTGACACCTTGGAACAAGCTCCTTCTTTCGCGTGATGTTGCTGAAATTCCTCAATAAAATGAAAGACAGCGTGACACTGTCCGCAAACCAACACATCTAACCTGCCCATCTCTTCTTGTGCAGCTAAGATAAAAATTTTTTTAATTATTATAACACGTTATTTCAAAAACCAAACTCAATTTTTTCTCAACCCGTCAAAAATTCAGTCAGCAAAAGTAATTTAATAATAAGAAATAGCTTTTATTATGAAGCACTTATAAACAACTTGATCAAATAGTGACATTTAAATAAACATATACCTTTTATCGTGTTGGGCTTTATACTAACACCCATAGACGGTCTTCCCGTAGACGTATCCATTATTGCAGTGTTAAGTCTGCCTTTTTGGTATTTTATGTTCTATGGAGTTTCAAACAAAAAAAATTTTTCAGCATCAAGAGACATATGAGTCAAATAAATTTTTTCTTTTCCATTTAATTTAATACCGCGTTATATAGGCAGAACAAACGATTTTTTTATATGAAGCTGAAACTAGCAGACAAATTCTGGCAGAGTAACCGTAAAATTAAAAATTCTACTTTGGGTACCCTTAAAATGAGACCAGGTACCCTTTTACTGTACTAAATTATGAGGGTACCTAATCTTATTTTAAGGGTACCCAAAGTAGAATTTTTAATTTTATAGTTACTCTGCCAGAATTTGTCTGCTAGTTTCAGCTTCATTTTTTTTATTTCATCAGCAGTATCAAGAATTGTTGAAATCATTCTTATAAATGATTCATGTGTTTACAATGGCTTGTACGAGTACTTTCAAACGTTCGAATAATAGAGGAAAACAATTTGCGTCCAAACATCAAATTTCAATGCAACATCAGAGGGTCGTTTTCGGCATGAAGTGGCCAAAATTACTTGTGAATTATTCTTTTCAAGTTTTTCTTCATAATGAAAAATTATTTCAAAATTTAGAGCGAAGTTAACGGTTAGTCTTTTTGATATTCAACTCAAATTGAGCAATATTACAGTTCTTGCTACTAAAAACTTCATTGCTTAAGGGGAAAAATTCTTCCTTTGCAAATGAAAATAATTAAGAGATTGAATGACGAGTTTTTTGTTCATCTTCTTTAACATTAAATTTATTTAAAATATTTCTTGGAAACTTAATTTTTTTATTTAAATATCATTAATGACAGCTTCAAATGAAAAAAAAAAAAAAAAAAAAACTGGCTCATGCTATCTGATATTACAATATTTAATTTTATTGCATCATGATTATGATTTGTTCAATTTGAGATATATTAAAGTATACATTATGTATAATTTTAATCTTCTCATATCCAATAAAAATTAATCTGTCAAATGAATACACAAAACTATCTAGTAAAAATTTTAATATAAGATTTTTTGTTAAACTGCTTTATGGTACATCACCATTAATTTCAAGTATGTCGTTTTTTTTAAACCAGTCAGCTATATACGATTTCCAGTATAATTAAAGAAATCCATTACTTGGGGATAACAGTTTGGTAAACATAAATGATTCCAAAGTAAGACATTTACAGCAGTTCAAAGCAGGCAAATTAATTAATTTAAATACATGAATATTCAATCTAGTGACATTAGATTTACAAAGGTAAGTAAAAACAGGGGGTAACATCACAACATAATGAAGTGGTACATCTTATGCCAAAAGTAATTCCACAAGCTGAGTCCATGCAACTTTTGAAAGAAAAGTTAGATAAAAAATGCCAACAAAGTCGTGCCTCACCTAGAGCAACCAATCCCGGACGAATTCAGTACTCGATTGGCAATTTTTTGTGCGTAGCATTGCTCGTTAGGCTCTTCTCCACTCGACCCACAGTACTGATGGTCACTCGTACACCTCCAGTCTCCTGCTCCTCCAACTGGCAACAACAATCCAAGCGGCATGACATTAATTTCAGAAAAAACCGTACAAGTACCTGCTTTGGTGAAGGAAAAA
Source organism: Copidosoma aretas (assembly GCA_030522625.1). Taxonomy (NCBI): domain Eukaryota; kingdom Metazoa; phylum Arthropoda; class Insecta; order Hymenoptera; family Encyrtidae; genus Copidosoma; species Copidosoma aretas. The sequence goes on from JAPYYV010004766.1 coordinate 8,583, forward strand.
CAAAGAAATTCAACAGGCCAAGGAACTTGGGGAAAAAAAACATAGGCTTTGTTACAAATACGCCAAGAATAATAAATATTACAGCACACACACACACACACACACACACACTGCAACAGTGCAGCCAGCGTTCGGCGTTCGTGTGGCGAGCGCGCGCGCGCGCGCGCGCTGAAAAAAGCTGGAGACACACACGCACGACCACTTTAACCTCAAAATTCATCAGACGGCCCACAAAATATGAGATTCCTCCATAACGGAGACCAACCGAACAAGAGACGCTGCACCTCGGAAACAAAAATATAATCGAGAAAGAACGCAAGCACCGGAGTAATTATTTGTCAAGCGTATAAACGTAAACTTGATAACAAACAACAGGCAAAGCAGAAGAACAAGGGGCTGCTGGCCGCCGTACCCATCAACGAGCGAAACTATTTCCTCCCGTAGCTGGCCCCGGACAACCTGTTTCCAGGAGACGCCGACGCGGAGCACACAGTGTATACTTATCGGACCGGATCGAGAGCACCAATACACTGTGCAAACTAGGTGCATTAACGCACGCGGGGGGAGGCAGCCCGCTCTCTCGTCTGTCGTCTTCGAGAGGATGCGAGTTAGCTCTACTCTCCCGAGTGCATACGCGCGCGCGCTCTCTCTCTCTCTCTATCTAAATTAGTATACACACACAATATAGGTGATATTATATATATATATATATGCACTTACTTTAGCAGGTCTCTCGCGGCTACACTGCTGCGGGCAACGGTAACACACTGATGCTGGTTTTTTGCTCTATTTGTCGCGCATCATCTCGCAGAGGCGGCAGCCACCATCACACACATCAGCTCTCTTTTCTTTTTGCACACTCGGCTTCCCTCGCGGGCGAGAGCGCGCCAAACTCTTCGCCCGTGCCTGTCGTCGCCGTCGTCGTCGTCGAGGGAGAAAATATATACGTGTTCAACGTGCCACCTATTGTTGCTGTTATTATTGTTTGCCGCTTCACTGTCTTTCTTGTACACTGTGTACACGATTATTAATCACTTTCACTAATTAATTTTTAGGCCTGCATAAGTTACAGTGTTACACAGAAAAGCACTGGCAGTTCTCGCATCTGTAATCACCAAAATGGCACACGCACACACTATATATATGCGCGGTGCAGTGAACTTAGTGAACGAGTCGAAACCGACCGACGGTAACATACTAAACTAAACTCCGTCGGGCTCAGTCGGACTTCGGAGGTGTCGGAGTTTCACAGTCAGTCAAAAATACTTACTCATAAAAAGAGATCATTATGGTGCGTAAGATCAGAACTTTTTGGCAAGATTTTGGTTATTATTATGCATACATTTATCATCGAAATCACTGACTCACCGTCAAAATAACAAACGGTCGATAGGTCAGGTTCCGATAAAATTTGTGATGGAGGTTGGAGGAGACTAGGAGAGGGGTGATAGAAAAACGGTCACGTGACATTTTGGTGTGTTTTATATACATATATGATTTGTATCCCTCAAACGATGGCCGTCAAGCTGCTGCTGCGGACTGCGAACTGCGGTGCCTGCGGTTTCAGCTTTCAGCTTTATAAAGAAGATTAAAGAAGAAGGAAAAGCGGAAAATAGTTAATACGTTTAAAAAGTGATCATTTTATTTCAATCACTTAATTTGCAAAACACTTACTTTCAATGGAAAAAACAGTGAGGTTTTTTCCCTCATAACAGTCTATGTTCGGTGCAGTGAGTTCACTACTTATTTATTAATTTTTTTTTCCAGTGTGTACTTTTGCCTTAACTTTACGTGCTTTGCATAATTATGAATTAATTACAGAAGTTGTGAGCATTTTGGTGTAAACCAAGTTTATGGTGCCTTGAATTAACAAACAATAAGTCGAGTTGGTTCTTTAACAAACAGTTTTTCTTGATAGGTACTTACACTATAAGAAGTATCTCTGTAATCCTGCAATATTTTTATACTTTTTCAAAAACTCACTAAAATTGATTGCACTTCATTAGAAGACTGGCAAAGATTTTTCAAATAAAGTCATAATGTGCTGAAAATAAAAATCTGCCACTTGGAATACTAAACTGGTCTAGCTTTTATCTCGTTTTATTGAAGTGATAGGTATTTAAAAGGAAGTATGTGCAATTTGCTTGGCTTAGCTATGGAAAGCAAGGTTACAAGTAAAACTAGTAGTCTCAAGGCTCTTCTACTCAGAGCATGGCGTGAAAGATGGAGCGATCTTCAGTGGGGCATCAATATTAAGACTGTATGTTTCAACTGTAATTTTGCAGTTAAGTTTTACTCGCTTTGTTTTATTTAACTTTAAAAATTTACAGATTTTACCCAGAGGAGTGAGCGGAGATGTACATAATTTAGCTGATTGTATATTACAACAAGCATTAGTCGGACCGGGGCCTAATGAACTAGTTCTATCTTATCTGAAGCATTCACTTTGTTCACAAGTATGTCTAGCAGATTAACGCTGCTGCACTCTTGACAGTGCATAATTTTCGTTCTATTACTTAATTTCTAACATAAAAAATTTATTTTGTTATTTGTAGCTTGTGTCTTATGCTGCTGTGCTACAAAGAATCAGTAAATATGATGCTTTTCACAAATCGCATTGTATTTTGAGTCTTTTAGAGTTTTTGGAAATGATTTATGCTGGTATTACTTGTCGAGGTAAACCAGAAGAAGACATTTTAGCAGCAGCATGTCTTTCGATTGTCTTTTGGCTGTTGCAATGTTATCATTATGCGCTAACCAAAGCCCCTCATGGCAATCCATTAGCTCCTCAACCAACAGAATTAATGGACAAGCCTGCTCACCTCTTGAAAGAACTCTCAGCTTCTGATTTCATTTGTGCTATGCTATATTCTGCTAAACATGACAATAAAGGTATAAAATAATCAAATCAATTACTATTTTGAAACACCTACTAAAAATGTATTGATACTGTCAATTTTTTTTTTCAGATTTATACATTGATATTGTTAAGAAATGTCAAGACATAGAAAAGGAGCAACAAAAAAGCAGCGCCAAATGTTCGATCGCAATAGATGATTCCTTAAAAAAACTTTGTAACTTAGAAATAGAGAATGTAGCTTCACAATATGTAAAAGTTGATGCAGAGCCTATTACGTACTGCTTACAACCTTTGCTGGCAGTGCAAAACTTAGTCAATCCTGGTACAGAGACGTCATTGTATATTAGTCATTTACATAGTATTCAAAGACTGAAAAATTATTCCAATGCGAGATTGTACTGCGAGGTGATTCGTGCATGTATGATGTGTTTACATGATGTTACTGGTACATTTAAAGAATCACATTGGGGTGGATTTACTTTCTTCAAACTACCTCAAATTTTAAAGGAATTGCATGCGAGCACGTTGAATGGTTCGTATGGCTAATTAATATTTGTTTGAATTTTTTTTTAAATTTAAATTACCACGAATTAATTTAAGTAATTTACTTAAACAGAAAGCGATAGTTTTGAATATTCGCAAGATGTCATAGACGCTTTTGAACTATTACTCCGGTACACACCACTTTTAGATAAAATGGACATTATCTGCGCTGGTAATAGCGTTGAATTTTTATTAAACGAGTTGCAGAAAGTAAATTTAGTTACAGAAAAACAAGCCAAGCAAATAAGCAGCAGACGGTAATATTTTTCAACACACTTTAAACATCACTTATGTTTTCACATTCAATTTTTCTTCCAATCACAGAGATGGTTTATTAACTTCCATGCAAAAGTTTGATTCGCCCAATACCAGCTCATCCATTCGAGCGATAATAATTCGTGCTGAACCGACTTTGGCTGGTTTTCTGAAAACTCTGAATGCAGAATACACTAAAATTCAAGATGCCCTGCTAAGTATGCTTTGTCAAGTATTAACTGGAAATAGTTTCGAGCTGATGCTGTCGATTGCAACTGTAGAAGGAAAAATGAAAATATTCGTTTCAAGATTAATCAAGTGCAATGAATGCAGTAAGCAGATCAACGACGTGCCTGGCAAAGCTGTGACCACACGAGCATTGTTGTTCGAAATTTCGTTTTTGATGCTGTGCTCGATTGTTCAGACATATGGACCTGAGGTAAGAAGTCGTGACGAACCGCTCTCATTTAATTATTGTTTTAATGATGGGTAACATAATGCTTGATCATCAGGTGGTGCTGGAAGAAGGAGGTGATTCGTTCTTTGAACAATGGGTACGTGAGTGCATGCCATTGAAGGATAAACCTAAGTCTCCCTACAAGATGGTGCAAAATGTTGATCCAGCCAAGGTCGACCTCCTACTCGCACAAATTAATTCTCTGGAGCCAGACTTAAAATCCAACAATAACACAAAGTGGCACGTAGCTTGCCAGACTGTAATGGGTGTTGCAAGGGAACTGTTGAACGCTTGGGAGAGCGGAGCACTCAGCAATGCGGACGTCAAGCGTACGCTGAATGGCTTACGCGTATCCTCCTGTTGCTTGTCTGTTTGCGCCGCAGCATGGCTTTGTAGTTATATGAGTATCACCCACCAGGATGCACAGGTCAAGCCTTACAACATGATACAGGTGCTGCTTTCATCAAGTCCTAACGACGAAATGCAAGATAATTTTAAGGAGAGGTGCGTTTCATTTATCCAAAATTACGGTTATAATTATTATTTATTTACCGACTACGGCACTCAATCACTGTTTACTTAATTGTACATTTTAGATCGAATTTGATGTCTCAAATCATTCGAAAAATGCAGTACGAGGTCCAATCCAAAACAAAAGTACTCTCAATATCTCATAGGTAAGATTGCAGATGTATACTTGACGATTATTTTAAGTTTTCAGAAAATAATGTTCCTTACTATGTTTACAGTGTTGTTTGTAAGTTTTCAATTCTGCAACAACTGCAACAAATTTGGCAAGGAATTTATCAACGCGGTTGGATAAATATTCAAGCTACACAGTCGCTCGAGTCTCTGCTAAAAACTGGAGGGCCGCTATGGTTCGTTTTAAATTTGGTCAAAGAATTATTAAAAATCCAGTATCAAGAAGAACTGGACCGTTCTTTGGATTTGATCTTTGCAATTCTGCATCTTGATATTGAAAATTGCACATTAGATCTAATTAATGAGGTCCTTCCGCAATACTTGTATGATTCTTCACAGTTAGTACATTATTGTTATAAAACAAGTTGTAACTAAATATTTAATGCTGAAACATTTAAATATTATTACTATGATTTTAGGGGTAAAAAGCTGGTCGAACCACAATCATCAGCTCTCGCAAAACTTTGTGTTTATTGTATATTTTCTAGCTTAGAATTTAGTAATAATAGTCCACATCAGATGAACAATAGGAAGCGCACCAGGAAAGACGTGGACACCGAAGATATGGATCTCGGAATGCCAGCTGCAAAGATTTTAAGACTGAATGAAGCAAGTGATTCAAATCCCATATTCAGTACAAACTCTCCTCAATCCCAAGGAACAACGAATAACCAAAAATCTATAGTTTTACGAGAACCTTTGCTTGGTGCACTAAACGTACTGTTTACAAATTTCAACTTTTTAGCTGGTAGAAACGGGGAAGTTTCTCAGCACACACATTTTATTTTACAATTCCTGCAATTGACGGTTCAGTGTGGAAAGGAGAGGGCCCGCATTGTTCTCCAGAAAATGCCATCAACACTGGTAATTACCTTGATACCATATTGCCGAATATATTTTTTTTATCATAATCTTATTTGGATTTTATATTTTTCAGGTTCCAAGTTTACTAAAAGCACTTCCAGAATTTTTCACGACGGACTTACTACTCCGATTGTATGATGTGCAAACAATAATGGGCCGTAAAGCGATAGCTCGAGATTTATGTATGTTGAGAAATATTCAACTGAAACCCACAAAATAATTAATTAAAAAAAAAATTTAATTTGAGATATTTGTTTAGATTCAAACAATCGTATGTTGATGAATTTATGTATAGATTCACGCTTTCATTTTACATTGTGATGTTTATTTTTAAAATTGAAAAATTACATTTCAAATGGGTTTTCTCCAAATTAATCATAAACAAATGAAAATAATAGTAAAGCATTAACTTTAAATAAAGTAAACATGATTTTCTCTATTCTAAGTTCACTGATAATCTTTGTATAGCAAGCCATCTGCTACTTTCTTGGCCGTTTCTTTACCAACTAATTTTTCTGCAATCGCCAAACCGAATGCATAAGCCGTAGCTGGACCCTTACTTGTGATCAAATTACCTAAAAAAAAAGCAATAACTTGTAAAATTTTCGTTCAATGTTTTAAATAATTTATGATTGAGTAAAATTACCATCAATAACTACGATATCATCCTCAATGTAGCTGTAATCACTCACAAGATCCTTTTTCACTGACGGATAAGAAGTAATTTTCTTTTTTTTAGCAATGTTATGTGCTTTCAATACATTGGGAGCAGCACAAATAGCAGCAATAACTCTACCTTCGGATTCTTGCGCTTTCAAAATCTCACCAACTTTGGTTGACTAAAAAAAAAAATTCAAAATATTACTGGTCATTTTAATAGATCTTAGCCTATTGAAAAGTGATTGGAACAATTTGTTATTGCGCCTAATTGTACCAAGTACTACACTGCATAAGTTCTTGCTGTAGCACGAAAAAATTATGTTAAACCCTTACTTTTAAATTTCTGATCCTTGCAATAAAAACGCAATGTTGTGATATCTGCTACATTTTAATTTTAATCGCTGTAGGCCGAATTTTTTCTACAGCGACTTGATCCGGTGTTTGAAAGCCGCTCTTTAAGATATGGGTTGAAGCTAGAAGATCACAAATAATACTCACAGCAGCCAAGTTTTCCCAACCAACTCCACCAGGAAGAATGACAGCATCGAACTTTTTGTTTGCAACATCGTCGATTACAGTGTCAGTGCAAATTTTTACATTTCGACTGCACTTGATGCAAATCTCGTCGGTGATGCTAGAGATAATTACATCGACCTGATAACAAATTAGATGATGTTTAAGGATTTCGTTATTCAGTCAAAAAGCGAGTCAGTTGACTCGAATCGTAAGAAAATGAATGCAACTATTATTACAATACAGATAAGGCAGATGTAAAATTGAAAAAAAATAATAAAATTTTCAGTGCAAACTGTAGACAGCAAGAGGTTAAGTGTAAGATCTTACCCCAGCTCGCCGCAAAATGTCCACGGTCACGACAGCTTCCATTTCTTCAGCACCTTCAGCCAGCAAGCAAACTGCCGTTTTACGTGCCATGGTTGAGAAAAATGTAAATTCACACGGAAAGAACTGTTTTTTGCTTGAAGTATAGGATAGAACTCGCCGGGCACAACTTTTCAGCATCGGCAACGGTATACCTAGTTAAAAATAAAACAGCGATAAAGCAATCGACCGATTATTTCTTTACACGCATTTCTTTATCATTGCGCATACTGATACTTATTTACATTTACTTATCCGTCAGTGACACGTGTGTTGTTTCGGTACCGGTTGTTCGGTTCGCGTAAGTATATATATATATATATATGTACCGGCACGTTGGCGCAGCGGTAGAGTTGCAGTTTCGTCGATCTCCGGAATCAAGTACAGTGTACGGGCATGTAATAGGCGGGACTCGGTTCGAGT